>JAVIWC010001099.1:0-24665 GCA_031894815.1 Creontiades dilutus | reverse complement strand
ATAAAACGCTTCCTTCATGGTTATTTTCCCTTTCAAACCTTCTCTCTAAGGGGTTTTCCGGGGTGCTGAACACGAATCTGAAGTCCGTTTTTCGATAAAACGCTTCCTTCATGGTTATTTTCGCGATTTTTCATCAAAATTGCTCAAAAATTATCTCTGTTTAATCCCTTTCAAACCTACTCTCTAAGGGGTTTTCGGGGTGCTGAACACGAATCTGAAGTCCGTTTTTCGATAAAACGCTTCCTTCATGGTTATTTTCGCGATTTTTCATCAAAATTGCTCAAAAATTATCTCTGTTTAATCCCTTTCAAACCTACTCTCTAAGGGGTTTTTCGGGGTGCTGAACACGAATCTGAAGTCCGTTTTTCGATAAAACGCTTCCTTCATGGTTATTTTCGCGATTTTTCATCAAAATTGCTCAAAAATTATCTCTGTTTAATCCCTTTCAAACCTACTCTCTAAGGGGTTTTTCGGGGTGCTGAACACGAATCTGAAGTCCGTTTTTCGATAAAACGCTTCCTTCATGGTTATTTTCGCGATTTTTCATCAAAATTGCTCAAAAATTATCTCTGTTTAATCCCTTTCAAACCTTCTCTCTAAGGGGTTTTCGGGGTGCTGAACACGAATCTGAAGTCCGTTTTTCGATAAAACGCTTCCTTCATGGTTATTTTCGCGATTTTTCATCAAAATTGCTCAAAAATTATCTCTGTTTAATCCCTTTCAAACCTACTCTCTAAGGGGTTTTTCGGGGTGCTGAACACGAATCTGAAGTCCGTTTTTCGATAAAACGCTTCCTTCGTGGTTATTTTCGCGATTTTCCATCAAAATTGCTCAAAATTTATCTCTGTTTAATCCCTTTCAAACCTTCTCTCTAAGGGGTTTTCCGGGGTGCTGAACACGAATCTGAAGTCCGTTTTTCGATAAAACGCTTCCTTCATGGTTATTTTCGCGATTTTTCATCAAAATTGCTCAAAAATTATCTCTGTTTAATCCCTTTCAAACCTTCTCTCTAAGGGGTTTTCCGTGGTGCTGAACACGAATCTGAAGTCCGTTTTTCGATAAAACGCTTCCTTCATGGTTATTTTCGCGATTTTTCATCAAAATTGCTCAAAAATTATCTCTGTTTAATCCCTTTCAAACCTTCTCTCTAAGGGGTTTTCCGGGGTGCTGAACACGAATCTGAAGTCCGTTTTTCGATAAAACGCTTCCTTCATGGTTATTTTCGCGATTTTTCATCAAAATTGCTCAAAAATTATCTCTGTTTAATCCCTTTCAAACCTTCTCTCTAAGGGGTTTTCCGGGGTGCTGAACACGAATCTGAAGTCCGTTTTTCGATAAAACGCTTCCTTCATGGTTATTTTCGCGATTTTTCATCAAAATTGCTCAAAAATTATCTCTGTTTAATCCCTTTCAAACCTACTCTCTAAGGGGTTTTTCGGGGTGCTGAACACGAATCTGAAGTCCGTTTTTCGATAAAACGCTTCCTTCATGGTTATTTTCGCGATTTTTCATCAAAATTGCTCAAAAATTATCTCTGTTTAATCCCTTTCAAACCTACTCTCTAAGGGGTTTTTCGGGGTGCTGAACACGAATCTGAAGTCCGTTTTTCGATAAAACGCTTCCTTCATGGTTATTTTCGCGATTTTTCATCAAAATTGCTCAAAAATTATCTCTGTTTAATCCCTTTCAAACCTACTCTCTAAGGGGTTTTTCGGGGTGCTGAACACGAATCTGAAGTCCGTTTTTCGATAAAACGCTTCCTTCGTGGTTATTTTCGCGATTTTTCATCAAAATTGCTCAAAATTTATCTCTGTTTAATCCCTTTCAAACCTACTCTCTAAGGGGTTTTTCGGGGTGCTGAACACGAATCTGAAGTCCGTTTTTCGATAAAACGATTCCTCCATGGTTATTTTCGCGATTTTTCATCAAAATTGCTCAAAAATTATCTCTGTTTAATCCCTTTCAAACCTACTCTCTAAGGGGTTTTTCGGGGTGCTGAACACGAATCTGAAGTCCGTTTTTCGATAAAACGCTTCCTTCATGGTTATTTTCGCGATTTTTCATCAAAATTGCTCAAAAATTATCTCTGTTTAATCCCTTTCAAACCTACTCTCTAAGGGGTTTTCGGGGTGCTGAACACGAATCTGAAGTCCGTTTTTCGATAAAACGCTTCCTTCATGGTTATTTTCGCGATTTTTCAAATTGCTCAAAATTTATCTCTGTTTAATCCCTTTCAAACCTACTCTCTAAGGGGTTTTTCGGGGTGCTGAACACGAATCTGAAGTCCGTTTTTCGATAAAACGCTTCCTTCATGGTTATTTTCGCGATTTTTCATCAAAATTGCTCAAAAATTATCTCTGTTTAATCCCTTTCAAACCTACTCTCTAAGGGGTTTTTCGGGGTGCTGAACACGAATCTGAAGTCCGTTTTTCGATAAAACGCTTCCTTCATGGTTATTTTCGCGATTTTTCATCAAAATTGCTCAAAAATTATCTCTGTTTAATCCCTTTCAAACCTACTCTCTAAGGGGTTTTTCGGGGTGCTGAACACGAATCTGAAGTCCGTTTTTCGATAAAACGCTTCCTTCATGGTTATTTTCGCGATTTTTCATCAAAATTGCTCAAAAATTATCTCTGTTTAATCCCTTTCAAACCTACTCTCTAAGGGGTTTTTCGGGGTGCTGAACACGAATCTGAAGTCCGTTTTTCGATAAAACGCTTCCTTCATGGTTATTTTCGCGATTTTTCATCAAAATTGCTCAAAAATTATCTCTGTTTAATCCCTTTCAAACCTACTCTCTAAGGGGTTTTTCGGGGTGCTGAACACGAATCTGAAGTCCGTTTTTCGATAAAACGCTTCCTTCATGGTTATTTTCGCGATTTTTCATCAAAATTGCTCAAAAATTATCTCTGTTTAATCCCTTTCAAACCTTCTCTCTAAGGGGTTTTCCGGGGTGCTGAACACGAATCTGAAGTCCGTTTTTCGATAAAACGCTTCCTTCATGGTTATTTTCGCGATTTTTCATCAAAATTGCTCAAAAATTATCTCTGTTTAATCCCTTTCAAACCTACTCTCTAAGGGGTTTTTCGGGGTGCTGAACACGAATCTGAAGTCCGTTTTTCGATAAAACGCTTCCTTCATGGTTATTTTCGCGATTTTTCATCAAAATTGCTCAAAAATTATCTCTGTTTAATCCCTTTCAAACCTACTCTCTAAGGGGTTTTTCGGGGTGCTGAACACGAATCTGAAGTCCGTTTTTCGATAAAACGCTTCCTTCATGGTTATTTTCGCGATTTTTCATCAAAATTGCTCAAAAATTATCTCTGTTTAATCCCTTTCAAACCTACTCTCTAAGGGGTTTTCGGGGTGCTGAACACGAATCTGAAGTCCGTTTTTCGATAAAACGCTTCCTTCATGGTTATTTTCGCGATTTTTCATCAAAATTGCTCAAAAATTATCTCTGTTTAATCCCTTTCAAACCTACTCTCTAAGGGGTTTTCGGGGTGCTGAACACGAATCTGAAGTCCGTTTTTCGATAAAACGCTTCCTTCATGGTTATTTTCGCGATTTTTCATCAAAATTGCTCAAAAATTATCTCTGTTTAATCCCTTTCAAACCTACTCTCTAAGGGGTTTTTCGGGGTGCTGAACACGAATCTGAAGTCCGTTTTTCGATAAAACGCTTCCTTCATGGTTATTTTCGCGATTTTTCATCAAAATTGCTCAAAAATTATCTCTGTTTAATCCCTTTCAAACCTTCTCTCTAAGGGGTTTTCCGGGGTGCTGAACACGAATCTGAAGTCCGTTTTTCGATAAAACGCTTCCTTCATGGTTATTTTCGCGATTTTTCATCAAAATTGCTCAAAAATTATCTCTGTTTAATCCCTTTCAAACCTACTCTCTAAGGGGTTTTCGGGGTGCTGAACACGAATCTGAAGTCCGTTTTTCGATAAAACGCTTCCTTCATGGTTATTTTCGCGATTTTTCATCAAAATTGCTCAAAAATTATCTCTGTTTAATCCCTTTCAAACCTACTCTCTAAGGGGTTTTTCGGGGTGCTGAACACGAATCTGAAGTCCGTTTTTCGATAAAACGCTTCCTTCATGGTTATTTTCGCGATTTTTCATCAAAATTGCTCAAAAATTATCTCTGTTTAATCCCTTTCAAACCTACTCTCTAAGGGGTTTTTCGGGGTGCTGAACACGAATCTGAAGTCCGTTTTTCGATAAAACGCTTCCTTCATGGTTATTTTCGCGATTTTTCATCAAAATTGCTCAAAAATTATCTCTGTTTAATCCCTTTCAAACCTACTCTCTAAGGGGTTTTTCGGGGTGCTGAACACGAATCTGAAGTCCGTTTTTCGATAAAACGCTTCCTTCATGGTTATTTTCGCGATTTTTCATCAAAATTGCTCAAAAATTATCTCTGTTTAATCCCTTTCAAACCTACTCTCTAAGGGGTTTTTCGGGGTGCTGAACACGAATCTGAAGTCCGTTTTTCGATAAAACGCTTCCTTCATGGTTATTTTCGCGATTTTTCATCAAAATTGCTCAAAAATTATCTCTGTTTAATCCCTTTCAAACCTACTCTCTAAGGGGTTTTTCGGGGTGCTGAACACGAATCTGAAGTCCGTTTTTCGATAAAACGCTTCCTTCATGGTTATTTTCGCGATTTTTCATCAAAATTGCTCAAAAATTATATCTGTTTAATCCCTTTCAAACCTACTCTCTAAGGGGTTTTCCGGGGTGCTGAACACGAATCTGAAGTCCGTTTTTCGATAAAACGCTTCCTTCATGGTTATTTTCGCGATTTTTCATCAAAATTGCTCAAAAATTATCTCTGTTTAATCCCTTTCAAACCTTCTCTCTAAGGGGTTTTCCGGGGTGCTGAACACGAATCTGAAGTCCGTTTTTCGATAAAACGCTTCCTTCATGGTTATTTTCGCGATTTTTCATCAAAATTGCTCAAAAATTATCTCTGTTTAATCCCTTTCAAACCTTCTCTCTAAGGGGTTTTCCGGGGTGCTGAACACGAATCTGAAGTCCGTTTTTCGATAAAACGCTTCCTTCATGGTTATTTTCGCGATTTTTCATCAAAATTGCTCAAAAATTATCTCTGTTTAATCCCTTTCAAACCTACTCTCTAAGGGGTTTTTCGGGGTGCTGAACACGAATCTGAAGTCCGTTTTTCGATAAAACGCTCCTTCATGGTTATTTTCGCGATTTTTCATCAAAATTGCTCAAAAATTATCTCTGTTTAATCCCTTTCAAACCTACTCTCTAAGGGGTTTTTCGGGGTGCTGAACACGAATCTGAAGTCCGTTTTTCGATAAAACGCTTCCTTCATGGTTATTTTCGCGATTTTTCATCAAAATTGCTCAAAAATTATCTCTGTTTAATCCCTTTCAAACCTACTCTCTAAGGGGTTTTTCGGGGTGCTGAACACGAATCTGAAGTCCGTTTTTCGATAAAACGCTTCCTTCATGGTTATTTTCGCGATTTTTCATCAAAATTGCTCAAAAATTATCTCTGTTTAAAACCTACTCTCTAAGGGGTTTTCGGGGTGCTTCTGAAGTCCGTTTTTCGATAAAACGCTTCCTTCATGGTTATTTTCGCGATTTTCATCAAAATTGCTCAAAAATTATCTCTGTTTAATCCCTTTCAAACCTACTCTCTAAGGGGTTTTTCGGGGTGCTGAACACGAATCTGAAGTCCGTTTTTCGATAAAACGCTTCCTTCATGGTTATTTTCGCGATTTTTCATCAAAATTGCTCAAAATTTATCTCTGTTTAATCCCTTTCAAACCTACTCTCTAAGGGGTTTTTCGGGGTGCTGAACACGAATCTGAAGTCCGTTTTTCGATAAAACGCTTCCTTCATGGTTATTTTCGCGATTTTTCATCAAAATTGCTCAAAAATTATCTCTGTTTAATCCCTTTCAAACCTACTCTCTAAGGGGTTTTTCGGGGTGCTGAACACGAATCTGAAGTCCGTTTTTCGATAAAACGCTTCCTTCATGGTTATTTTCGCGATTTTTCATCAAAATTGCTCAAAAATTATCTCTGTTTAATCCCTTTCAAACCTACTCTCTAAGGGGTTTTTCGGGGTGCTGAACACGAATCTGAAGTCCGTTTTTCGATAAAACGCTTCCTTCATGGTTATTTTCGCGATTTTTCATCAAAATTGCTCAAAAATTATCTCTGTTTAATCCCTTTCAAACCTTCTCTCTAAGGGGTTTTCGGGGTGCTGAACACGAATCTGAAGTCCGTTTTTCGATAAAACGCTTCCTTCATGGTTATTTTCGCGATTTTTCATCAAAATTGCTCAAAAATTATCTCTGTTTAATCCCTTTCAAACCTACTCTCTAAGGGGTTTTTCGGGGTGCTGAACACGAATCTGAAGTCCGTTTTTCGATAAAACGCTTCCTTCATGGTTATTTTCGCGATTTTTCATCAAAATTGCTCAAAAATTATCTCTGTTTAATCCCTTTCAAACCTACTCTCTAAGGGGTTTTTCGGGGTGCTGAACACGAATCTGAAGTCCGTTTTTCGATAAAACGCTTCCTTCATGGTTATTTTCGCGATTTTTCATCAAAATTGCTCAAAAATTATCTCTGTTTAATCCCTTTCAAACCTACTCTCTAAGGGGTTTTTCGGGGTGCTGAACACGAATCTGAAGTCCGTTTTTCGATAAAACGCTTCCTTCATGGTTATTTTCGCGATTTTTCATCAAAATTGCTCAAAAATTATCTCTGTTTAATCCCTTTCAAACCTTCTCTCTAAGGGGTTTTCCGGGGTGCTGAACACGAATCTGAAGTCCGTTTTTCGATAAAACGCTTCCTTCATGGTTATTTTCGCGATTTTTCATCAAAATTGCTCAAAAATTATCTCTGTTTAATCCCTTTCAAACCTACTCTCTAAGGGGTTTTTCGGGGTGCTGAACACGAATCTGAAGTCCGTTTTTCGATAAAACGCTTCCTTCATGGTTATTTTCGCGATTTTTCATCAAAATTGCTCAAAAATTATCTCTGTTTAATCCCTTTCAAACCTACTCTCTAAGGGGTTTTTCGGGGTGCTGAACACGAATCTGAAGTCCGTTTTTCGATAAAACGCTTCCTTCATGGTTATTTTCGCGATTTTTCATCAAAATTGCTCAAAAATTATCTCTGTTTAATCCCTTTCAAACCTTCTCTCTAAGGGGTTTTCGGGGTGCTGAACACGAATCTGAAGTCCGTTTTTCGATAAAACGCTTCCTTCATGGTTATTTTCGCGATTTTTCATCAAAATTGCTCAAAAATTATCTCTGTTTAATCCCTTTCAAACCTACTCTCTAAGGGGTTTTCGGGGTGCTGAACACGAATCTGAAGTCCGTTTTTCGATAAAACGCTTCCTTCATGGTTATTTTCGCGATTTTTCATCAAAATTGCTCAAAAATTATCTCTGTTTAATCCCTTTCAAACCTACTCTCTAAGGGGTTTTTCGGGGTGCTGAACACGAATCTGAAGTCCGTTTTTCGATAAAACGCTTCCTTCATGGTTATTTTCGCGATTTTTCATCAAAATTGCTCAAAAATTATCTCTGTTTAATCCCTTTCAAACCTTCTCTCTAAGGGGTTTTCCGGGGTGCTGAACACGAATCTGAAGTCCGTTTTTCGATAAAACGCTTCCTTCATGGTTATTTTCGCGATTTTTCATCAAAATTGCTCAAAAATTATCTCTGTTTAATCCCTTTCAAACCTACTCTCTAAGGGGTTTTCGGGGTGCTGAACACGAATCTGAAGTCCGTTTTTCGATAAAACGCTTCCTTCATGGTTATTTTCGCGATTTTTCATCAAAATTGCTCAAAAATTATCTCTGTTTAATCCCTTTCAAACCTACTCTCTAAGGGGTTTTTCGGGGTGCTGAACACGAATCTGAAGTCCGTTTTTCGATAAAACGCTTCCTTCATGGTTATTTTCGCGATTTTTCATCAAAATTGCTCAAAAATTATCTCTGTTTAATCCCTTTCAAACCTTCTCTCTAAGGGGTTTTCCGGGGTGCTGAACACGAATCTGAAGTCCGTTTTTCGATAAAACGCTTCCTTCATGGTTATTTTCGCGATTTTTCATCAAAATTGCTCAAAAATTATCTCTGTTTAATCCCTTTCAAACCTTCTCTCTAAGGGGTTTTCCGGGGTGCTGAACACGAATCTGAAGTCCGTTTTTCGATAAAACGCTTCCTTCATGGTTATTTTCGCGATTTTTCATCAAAATTGCTCAAAAATTATCTCTGTTTAATCCCTTTCAAACCTACTCTCTAAGGGGTTTTTCGGGGTGCTGAACACGAATCTGAAGTCCGTTTTTCGATAAAACGCTTCCTTCATGGTTATTTTCGCGATTTTTCATCAAAATTGCTCAAAAATTATCTCTGTTTAATCCCTTTCAAACCTACTCTCTAAGGGGTTTTTCGGGGTGCTGAACACGAATCTGAAGTCCGTTTTTCGATAAAACGCTTCCTTCATGGTTATTTTCGCGATTTTCCATCAAAATTGCTCAAAATTTATCTCTGTTTAATCCCTTTCAAACCTTCTCTCTAAGGGGTTTTCCGGGGTGCTGAACACGAATCTGAAGTCCGTTTTTCGATAAAACGCTTCCTTCATGGTTATTTTCGCGATTTTTCATCAAAATTGCTCAAAAATTATCTCTGTTTAATCCCTTTCAAACCTTCTCTCTAAGGGGTTTTCCGGGGTGCTGAACACGAATCTGAAGTCCGTTTTTCGATAAAACGCTTCCTTCATGGTTATTTTCGCGATTTTTCATCAAAATTGCTCAAAAATTATCTCTGTTTAATCCCTTTCAAACCTTCTCTCTAAGGGGTTTTCGGGGTGCTGAACACGAATCTGAAGTCCGTTTTTCGATAAAACGCTTCCTTCATGGTTATTTTCGCGATTTTTCATCAAAATTGCTCAAAAATTATCTCTGTTTAATCCCTTTCAAACCTACTCTCTAAGGGGTTTTCGGGGTGCTGAACACGAATCTGAAGTCCGTTTTTCGATAAAACGCTTCCTTCATGGTTATTTTCGCGATTTTTCATCAAAATTGCTCAAAAATTATCTCTGTTTAATCCCTTTCAAACCTACTCTCTAAGGGGTTTTTCGGGGTGCTGAACACGAATCTGAAGTCCGTTTTTCGATAAAACGCTTCCTTCATGGTTATTTTCGCGATTTTTCATCAAAATTGCTCAAAAATTATCTCTGTTTAATCCCTTTCAAACCTACTCTCTAAGGGGTTTTTCGGGGTGCTGAACACGAATCTGAAGTCCGTTTTTCGATAAAACGCTTCCTTCATGGTTATTTTCGCGATTTTTCATCAAAATTGCTCAAAAATTATCTCTGTTTAATCCCTTTCAAACCTTCTCTCTAAGGGGTTTTTCGGGGTGCTGAACACGAATCTGAAGTCCGTTTTTCGATAAAACGCTTCCTTCATGGTTATTTTCGCGATTTTTCATCAAAATTGCTCAAAAATTATCTCTGTTTAATCCCTTTCAAACCTTCTCTCTAAGGGGTTTTCCGTGGTGCTGAACACGAATCTGAAGTCCGTTTTTCGATAAAACGCTTCCTTCATGGTTATTTTCGCGATTTTTCATCAAAATTGCTCAAAAATTATCTCTGTTTAATCCCTTTCAAACCTACTCTCTAAGGGGTTTTTCGGGGTGCTGAACACGAATCTGAAGTCCGTTTTTCGATAAAACGCTTCCTTCATGGTTATTTTCGCGATTTTTCATCAAAATTGCTAAATTATCTCTGTTTAATCCCTTTCAAACCTACTCTCTAAGGGGTTTTTCGGGGTGCTGAACACGAATCTGAAGTCCGTTTTTCGATAAAACGCTTCCTTCATGGTTATTTTCGCGATTTTCCATCAAAATTGCTCAAAAATTAACTCTGTTTAATCCCTTTCAAACCTACTCTCTAAGGGGTTTTCCGGGGTGCTGAACACGAATCTGAAGTCCGTTTTTCGATAAAACGCTTCCTTCATGGTTATTTTCGCGATTTTTCATCAAAATTGCTCAAAAATTATCTCTGTTTAATCCCTTTCAAACCTTCTCTCTAAGGGGTTTTCCGGGGTCTTCCTTCATGGTTATTTTCGCGATTTTTCATCAAAATTGCTCAAAAATTAACTCTGTTTAATCGCTTTCAAACCTACTCTCTAAGGGGTTTTTCGGGGTGCTGAACACGAATCTGAAGTCCGTTTTTCGATAAAACGCTTCCTTCATGGTTATTTTCGCGTTTTTTCATCAAAATTGCTCAAAAATTAACTCTGTTTAATCGCTTTCAAACCTACTCTCTAAGGGGTTTTTCGGGGTGCTGAACACGAATCTGAAGTCCGTTTTTCGATAAAACGCTTCCTTCATGGTTATTTTCGCGTTTTTTCATCAAAATTGCTCAAAAATTAACTCTGTTTAATCGCTTTCAAACCTACTCTCTAAGGGGTTTTTCGGGGTGCTGAACACGAATCTGAAGTCCGTTTTTCGATAAAACGCTTCCTTCATGGTTATTTTCGCGTTTTTTCATCAAAATTGCTCAAAAATTAACTCTGTTTAATCGCTTTCAAACCTACTCTCTAAGGGGTTTTTCGGGGTGCTGAACACGAATCTGAAGTCCGTTTTTCGATAAAACGCTTCCTTCATGGTTATTTTCGCGTTTTTTCATCAAAATTGCTCAAAAATTAACTCTGTTTAATCGCTTTCAAACCTACTCTCTAAGGGGTTTTTCGGGGTGCTGAACACGAATCTGAAGTCCGTTTTTCGATAAAACGCTTCCTTCATGGTTATTTTCGCGTTTTTTCATCAAAATTGCTCAAAAATTAACTCTGTTTAATCGCTTTCAAACCTACTCTCTAAGGGGTTTTTCGGGGTGCTGAACACGAATCTGAAGTCCGTTTTTCGATAAAACGCTTCCTTCATGGTTATTTTCGCGTTTTTTCATCAAAATTGCTCAAAAATTAACTCTGTTTAATCGCTTTCAAACCTACTCTCTAAGGGGTTTTTCGGGGTGCTGAACACGAATCTGAAGTCCGTTTTTCGATAAAACGCTTCCTTCATGGTTATTTTCGCGTTTTTTCATCAAAATTGCTCAAAAATTAACTCTGTTTAATCGCTTTCAAACCTACTCTCTAAGGGGTTTTTCGGGGTGCTGAACACGAATCTGAAGTCCGTTTTTCGATAAAACGCTTCCTTCATGGTTATTTTCGCGTTTTTTCATCAAAATTGCTCAAAAATTAACTCTGTTTAATCGCTTTCAAACCTACTCTCTAAGGGGTTTTTCGGGGTGCTGAACACGAATCTGAAGTCCGTTTTTCGATAAAACGCTTCCTTCATGGTTATTTTCGCGTTTTTTCATCAAAATTGCTCAAAAATTAACTCTGTTTAATCGCTTTCAAACCTACTCTCTAAGGGGTTTTTCGGGGTGCTGAACACGAATCTGAAGTCCGTTTTTCGATAAAACGCTTCCTTCATGGTTATTTTCGCGTTTTTTCATCAAAATTGCTCAAAAATTAACTCTGTTTAATCGCTTTCAAACCTACTCTCTAAGGGGTTTTTCGGGGTGCTGAACACGAATCTGAAGTCCGTTTTTCGATAAAACGCTTCCTTCATGGTTATTTTCGCGTTTTTTCATCAAAATTGCTCAAAAATTAACTCTGTTTAATCGCTTTCAAACCTACTCTCTAAGGGGTTTTTCGGGGTGCTGAACACGAATCTGAAGTCCGTTTTTCGATAAAACGCTTCCTTCATGGTTATTTTCGCGTTTTTTCATCAAAATTGCTCAAAAATTAACTCTGTTTAATCGCTTTCAAACCTACTCTCTAAGGGGTTTTTCGGGGTGCTGAACACGAATCTGAAGTCCGTTTTTCGATAAAACGCTTCCTTCATGGTTATTTTCGCGTTTTTTCATCAAAATTGCTCAAAAATTAACTCTGTTTAATCGCTTTCAAACCTACTCTCTAAGGGGTTTTTCGGGGTGCTGAACACGAATCTGAAGTCCGTTTTTCGATAAAACGCTTCCTTCATGGTTATTTTCGCGTTTTTTCATCAAAATTGCTCAAAAATTAACTCTGTTTAATCGCTTTCAAACCTACTCTCTAAGGGGTTTTTCGGGGTGCTGAACACGAATCTGAAGTCCGTTTTTCGATAAAACGCTTCCTTCATGGTTATTTTCGCGTTTTTTCATCAAAATTGCTCAAAAATTAACTCTGTTTAATCGCTTTCAAACCTACTCTCTAAGGGGTTTTTCGGGGTGCTGAACACGAATCTGAAGTCCGTTTTTCGATAAAACGCTTCCTTCATGGTTATTTTCGCGTTTTTTCATCAAAATTGCTCAAAAATTAACTCTGTTTAATCGCTTTCAAACCTACTCTCTAAGGGGTTTTTCGGGGTGCTGAACACGAATCTGAAGTCCGTTTTTCGATAAAACGCTTCCTTCATGGTTATTTTCGCGTTTTTTCATCAAAATTGCTCAAAAATTATCTCTGTTTAATCGCTTTCAAACCTACTCTCTAAGGGGTTTTTCGGGGTGCTGAACACGAATCTGAAGTCCGTTTTTCGATAAAACGCTTCCTTCATGGTTATTTTCGCGTTTTTTCATCAAAATTGCTCAAAAATTAACTCTGTTTAATCGCTTTCAAACCTACTCTCTAAGGGGTTTTTCGGGGTGCTGAACACGAATCTGAAGTCCGTTTTTCGATAAAACGCTTCCTTCATGGTTATTTTCGCGTTTTTTCATCAAAATTGCTCAAAAATTAACTCTGTTTAATCGCTTTCAAACCTACTCTCTAAGGGGTTTTTCGGGGTGCTGAACACGAATCTGAAGTCCGTTTTTCGATAAAACGCTTCCTTCATGGTTATTTTCGCGTTTTTTCATCAAAATTGCTCAAAAATTAACTCTGTTTAATCGCTTTCAAACCTACTCTCTAAGGGGTTTTTCGGGGTGCTGAACACGAATCTGGAAGTCCGTTTTTCGATAAAACGCTTCCTTCATGGTTATTTTCGCGTTTTTTCATCAAAATTGCTCAAAAATTAACTCTGTTTAATCGCTTTCAAACCTACTCTCTAAGGGGTTTTTCGGGGTGCTGAACACGAATCTGAAGTCCGTTTTTCGATAAAACGCTTCCTTCATGGTTATTTTCGCGTTTTTTCATCAAAATTGCTCAAAAATTAACTCTGTTTAATCGCTTTCAAACCTACTCTCTAAGGGGTTTTTCGGGGTGCTGAACACGAATCTGAAGTCCGTTTTTCGATAAAACGCTCTTCATAGTCCGTTTTTCGATAAAACGCTTCCTTCATGGTTATTTTCGCGTTTTTTCATCAAAATTGCTCAAAAATTAACTCTGTTTAATCTGTTTAATCGCTTTCATAAAACCTATGGTTATTTTCGCGTTTTTTCATCAAAATTGCTCAAAAATAAGTTTAATCGGGGGTTTTTCGGGGTGCTGAACACGAATCTGAAGTCCGTTTTTCGATAAAACGCTTCCTTCATGGTTATTTTCGCGTTTTTTCATCAAAATTGCTCAAAAATTAACTCTGTTTAATCGCTTTCAAACCTACTCTCTAAGGGGTTTTTCGGGGTGCTGAACACGAATCTGAAGTCCGTTTTTCGATAAAACGCTTCCTTCATGGTTATTTTCGCGTTTTTTCATCAAAATTGCTCAAAAATTAACTCTGTTTAATCGCTTTCAAACCTACTCTCTAAGGGGTTTTTCGGGGTGCTGAACACGAATCTGAAGTCCGTTTTTCGATAAAACGCTTCCTTCATGGTTATTTTCGCGTTTTTTCATCAAAATTGCTCAAAAATTAACTCTGTTTAATCGCTTTCAAACCTACTCTCTAAGGGGTTTTTCGGGGTGCTGAACACGAATCTGAAGTCCGTTTTTCGATAAAACGCTTCCTTCATGGTTATTTTCGCGTTTTTTCATCAAAATTGCTCAAAAATTAACTCTGTTTAATCGCTTTCAAACCTACTCTCTAAGGGGTTTTTCGGGGTGCTGAACACGAATCTGAAGTCCGTTTTTCGATAAAACGCTTCCTTCATGGTTATTTTCGCGTTTTTTCATCAAAATTGCTCAAAAATTAACTCTGTTTAATCGCTTTCAAACCTACTCTCTAAGGGGTTTTTCGGGGTGCTGAACACGAATCTGAAGTCCGTTTTTCGATAAAACGCTTCCTTCATGGTTATTTTCGCGTTTTTTCATCAAAATTGCTCAAAAATTAACTCTGTTTAATCGCTTTCAAACCTACTCTCTAAGGGGTTTTTCGGGGTGCTGAACACGAATCTGAAGTCCGTTTTTCGATAAAACGCTTCCTTCATGGTTATTTTCGCGTTTTTTCATCAAAATTGCTCAAAAATTAACTCTGTTTAATCGCTTTCAAACCTACTCTCTAAGGGGTTTTTCGGGGTGCTGAACACGAATCTGAAGTCCGTTTTTCGATAAAACGCTTCCTTCATGGTTATTTTCGCGTTTTTTCATCAAAATTGCTCAAAAATTAACTCTGTTTAATCGCTTTCAAACCTACTCTCTAAGGGGTTTTTCGGGGTGCTGAACACGAATCTGAAGTCCGTTTTTCGATAAAACGCTTCCTTCATGGTTATTTTCGCGTTTTTTCATCAAAATTGCTCAAAAATTAACTCTGTTTAATCGCTTTCAAACCTACTCTCTAAGGGGTTTTTCGGGGTGCTGAACACGAATCTGAAGTCCGTTTTTCGATAAAACGCTTCCTTCATGGTTATTTTCGCGTTTTTTCATCAAAATTGCTCAAAAATTAACTCTGTTTAATCGCTTTCAAACCTACTCTCTAAGGGGTTTTTCGGGGTGCTGAACACGAATCTGAAGTCCGTTTTTCGATAAAACGCTTCCTTCATGGTTATTTTCGCGTTTTTTCATCAAAATTGCTCAAAAATTAACTCTGTTTAATCGCTTTCAAACCTACTCTCTAAGGGGTTTTTCGGGGTGCTGAACACGAATCTGAAGTCCGTTTTTCGATAAAACGCTTCCTTCATGGTTATTTTCGCGTTTTTTCATCAAAATTGCTCAAAAATTAACTCTGTTTAATCGCTTTCAAACCTACTCTCTAAGGGGTTTTTCGGGGTGCTGAACACGAATCTGAAGTCCGTTTTTCGATAAAACGCTTCCTTCATGGTTATTTTCGCGTTTTTTCATCAAAATTGCTCAAAAATTAACTCTGTTTAATCGCTTTCAAACCTACTCTCTAAGGGGTTTTTCGGGGTGCTGAACACGAATCTGAAGTCCGTTTTTCGATAAAACGCTTCCTTCATGGTTATTTTCGCGTTTTTTCATCAAAATTGCTCAAAAATTAACTCTGTTTAATCGCTTTCAAACCTACTCTCTAAGGGGTTTTTCGGGGTGCTGAACACGAATCTGAAGTCCGTTTTTCGATAAAACGCTTCCTTCATGGTTATTTTCGCGTTTTTTCATCAAAATTGCTCAAAAATTAACTCTGTTTAATCGCTTTCAAACCTACTCTAAGGGGTTTTTCGGGGTGCTGAACACGAATCTGAAGTCCGTTTTTCGATAAAACGCTTCCTTCATGGTTATTTTCGCGTTTTTTCATCAAAATTGCTCAAAAATTAACTCTGTTTAATCGCTTTCAAACCTACTCTCTAAGGGGTTTTTCGGGGTGCTGAACACGAATCTGAAGTCCGTTTTTCGATAAAACGCTTCCTTCATGGTTATTTTCGCGTTTTTTCATCAAAATTGCTCAAAAATTAACTCTGTTTAATCGCTTTCAAACCTACTCTCTAAGGGGTTTTTCGGGGTGCTGAACACGAATCTGAAGTCCGTTTTTCGATAAAACGCTTCCTTCATGGTTATTTTCGCGTTTTTTCATCAAAATTGCTCAAAAATTAACTCTGTTTAATCGCTTTCAAACCTACTCTCTAAGGGGTTTTTCGGGGTGCTGAACACGAATCTGAAGTCCGTTTTTCGATAAAACGCTTCCTTCATGGTTATTTTCGCGTTTTTTCATCAAAATTGCTCAAAAATTAACTCTGTTTAATCGCTTTCAAACCTACTCTCTAAGGGGTTTTTCGGGGTGCTGAACACGAATCTGAAGTCCGTTTTTCGATAAAACGCTTCCTTCATGGTTATTTTCGCGTTTTTTCATCAAAATTGCTCAAAAATTAACTCTGTTTAATCGCTTTCAAACCTACTCTCTAAGGGGTTTTTCGGGGTGCTGAACACGAATCTGAAGTCCGTTTTTCGATAAAACGCTTCCTTCATGGTTATTTTCGCGTTTTTTCATCAAAATTGCTCAAAAATTAACTCTGTTTAATCGCTTTCAAACCTACTCTCTAAGGGGTTTTTCGGGGTGCTGAACACGAATCTGAAGTCTGTTTTTCGATAAAACGCTTCCTTCATGGTTATTTTCGCGTTTTTTCATCAAAATTGCTCAAAAATTAACTCTGTTTAATCGCTTTCAAACCTACTCTCTAAGGGGTTTTTCGGGGTGCTGAACACGAATCTGAAGTCCGTTTTTCGATAAAACGCTTCCTTCATGGTTATTTTCGCGTTTTTTCATCAAAATTGCTCAAAAATTAACTCTGTTTAATCGCTTTCAAACCTACTCTCTAAGGGGTTTTTCGGGGTGCTGAACACGAATCTGAAGTCCGTTTTTCGATAAAACGCTTCCTTCATGGTTATTTTCGCGTTTTTTCATCAAAATTGCTCAAAAATTAACTCCGTTTAATCGCTAAATGTCAATGATAGCTAGTTATGTGTCAATAACTCAGGTACGTAGTTTATGCTGTTAGTCTGTGGAGTTGAGGTCAGTGTGACGTTTCCGTTTTTCGCTGCTGTCGATCGGGAGGGCGAGTTTTCGCGTTTTTTCATCAAAATTGCTCAAAATTGGGATTTGTTTAATCGCTTTCAAAAAACGTCGATACGAAGTGGGTTTTTCGGGATGCTGAACACGTGTGAAGTCCGTTTTTCGATACATACCACGGCGATGGTTATTTTCGCGTTTTTTCATCAAAATTGCTCAAAAATCTGCACCTCTGTTCTGAAGCTCCTCCCCAGATCTGGCAAGCCATATTCCCAAATCGGAACACGAATTAGGTCCGTTTTTTCGATCAACGCTTCCTTCATGTACTGAGCGTCAGCGTTGAGTCACGGGAGAGTAGAGGCTTAAGGGAGCGTTTAATCGCTGTGCCTGCAGGTCTTGAGGGGTTTCGGTGATATGAACACGGAATCTGAAGTCCGTTTTTCGATCAAGTGTTATGCCCAGGTTATTTTCGCGTTTTTTCATCAAAATTGCTCAAAAATTAACTCTGTTTAATCGCTTTCAACATGGGGTACCGGGGTGCTGAACACAACTGCGTGGGATTTGCTGGCGTTTAGTTTTATTTTCCACTTATTGGCCCAATCGTTGAGCTCAAAAAATGAACTCCGTTTAATCGCTATCAAACCTACTCTCGTGGCCTCTGTGGGAGGTACACAGGAAAGCGGCGTTTTCTGCAAACTGTGCAGTCGTCAGCTCATGGGACACTGGCATATCGCCAGCATAGACGATATAGAGCAGGGGACCAAGCACGCTGCCCTGTGGAACTCCCGCTGTTATAAGTCGGGACGATGACACCGCATCTCGGCATCTCACCGCAAATGTCCGATCATTCAGATAAGACTGAACCAGCCTGAAATAGGTTATTTTCGCGTTTTGATCAAAATTTAAAGAGAAGACCGTTTAATGCCAAACCTGTCGAAGGGGTTTTCAGTATCGAACGTGGTGAATACACGAATGCTGGTTCCGGAAGCCAAATTGTGTTGGTGGGATAAGGGGCGCCAGCTCCCTCAGAAGTCTGGGTGCCAAAAGCTTTTCAAATATCTTTGAGAATAGCGTTAGAAGGCTGATGGGCCGATAGCTGTGAGGGTCATTTGCTGCTTTTCTCGGCTTCCGTACAAGAATCACGATGGCATGTCTCCAGGCTGCGGGAAATACCCCAGGCGCAGACAGGCATTGTATATTTGGGTCAAGAGGACCAGAGTTTTTCGTGGAAAGTACAGCACAAAAGGGCGAACCACCTCATCCTCTCCTGGAGACTTTCTGCTTGCTGAGCGTCGAACAGCATTTTTCACTTCATTGGGCGTGAAGTGATCGGAAAAGAAACTAAGCTGCAATGGGGAGGCGAGTCCGTCAGCTACTTCGTCCTCAATTGGGCTTATTATGGCATTTGGAGTGAATTGGTCCTCAAGTATTTGAGCAAATAATTCCACTTTCTCAGCGGGTGAGGAGTACCACTGGCCATTGTGGTATAGAGGAGGAATATTGTACGATTCTCGCGTAAGCTGTTTCGTCTTTTTCCACAGAGAGTTGTTGGAGGGATCAAGTTTACTGAGCTCCTCTACTTTTCGATCCTGCCCGTCTTTGATTAACGCGTCTTTTAGACGTCTTGAAGCCTGATTAAAGTTTCTCTTATGTGCTGGGAACAACGTTCGAAGCCATTGCAGCTTTGCGAGTCTTTTGGTAGTTAAAAGCTGTTGGATATGTAGGGATATAGGAGGTGGCCGAGGAGGAAAGAGAGGTGCCGTTCTTGTTGTTTCATCTGCATCAGCAGCAGCTTGTTGAATGATCCTGTTGAGGTACACTATGGCCGAGTCGACCTCCTCAGTTGTCTTTAGAGGGAGTTTGGTATCTGTCAATAAAGCCAACTTTTCCTGATATCTTTTCCAGTTTATCCTGCGCTTCCTCAATGGAGTTGTTGGTTGATTGATGACTGGGTAAGTTCCTATACTGGTGATGACTGGAAAGTGGTCGGAGCTGAGGTCCGGGACTACAACAGGTGGAGAGCAGTAGCTGCCGATATTTCTTGCAACAAAGAAGTCTAATATATCAGGTGAATGGTTACGGTTGTCAGGATAGTGAGTGGGTTCGTGAGGATGAATGACTTCAAGGCTGGCTCGCGTTATGACCTCCAACAGGCAGTGTCCACGTTGATTGGCTGATATTGATCCCCAACGCAGATGTTTCGCGTTAAAGTCTCCTCCAATCATGAAGTTAAGGCCCATTTCAAGAATTAGCGATTGGAAATCCGCCTGTCGGACAGTACTGTCTGGGGAAGAATAATAAGCTCCAATATGGTAAGTGCGCCCCAACAGCTGAACGCCGATGCGGGCAACTTGATAATTTTGGTCTTTAATGGGGGGAAGTTCATAGTGAGGTAATGTCGATTTAACGTAGATAGCTGAGCCTCCTCGGCACCTGCCTGATGGGTGGTCAGCGCGAGTGAACTTATAGCCTGGGATGAAGAAATGTTTGGTGGGGCACAATTTTGTTTCAGTGAGCAATATCACGTCAATGTTGTTATTGAGGAGGAATAGTTGGAGTTCATGGTATTTCCCGAAAACTCCTCGGCAATTCCATGTGCACACATTGATGGAGTTTGTTCCACTCATCATGGGTTGATTAATTTGGGCAGTATTTGAGAGAGCAAGGTCACAAGGGGCTGAACAAGGGCAAGCAGCTGGTCAATTTTAGTTAGGAGTTGTACCATGCATTGGTCTTGTTGTGCTGGGGTTATGGGAGCAGGAGTGGAAACTGCGTCCGCATACAATCGATAGGCCGCTGTTTTATTGTGCTGAGGATGACACATGGTGTTTGACTCTGTGTGGTTATGAGCGGCGTTACCAGCGAGTGTTAATTTGTTTGTAGCTTTTTCATAATTTTGGGGTGCATTTTTAGCCTTTTGCAGCTGAGTATGGACTGGGCAGCCTTTGTAGTTTGCCGTGTGTGGGCCATGACAATTCGTGCAGACAGGAGGAGCACCAGGGGGTTTAGGGCAATTGGAAGTAGAATGCTGTCCGTCACATTTGACGCACTTCTCTAGCTTATGGCAATAATTCTTAGAATGCCCATATTCTTGGCATTTTAAACACTGTATCACCGCTCTTTTGGGACGAGGAGGTTCCACCTTAACAACAGCGTGATATAATCTGGATACATTGTAGATTTCAGCATTTTTGGGGCTCGGTTTAAGATCCACAAAAAACATAGAGAGAGGGTTTTTGTTCACTGGGTGTCGCACTGGAAGGAGCTGCAGCGGCTCAAACCCAAGAGATTGCAGCTCTTGTTTTAGAATTTCCACATCGCTTGTATGGTGTAATCCCCGAATTACAACCCGAAAGGCGCGCTCGTTCTTCAGCTGGGGGCTTTATTTTTGGATAAATAGTCCACTGCTTTACGATAACCATCAATGGTTGCGAAGTTGAGCTTGACCTTATCCGTTAGGGACGAGTAACGGAAGGTTGTAGGCTCTATTTTGCGAAATTCGTTTATAGCTAAGTTTATGTTAGACACATTTTGAACATAAATAGGAGGTGGTTTTGGAGTTGTATCATTTGGTGGTGACAAGTTTGTGTCAACGCCATCCATTTCTTCCGTTGGTTCCACTTGTATTTCAAACGGGTTATTTGATAAGATATTTGTTGTTTTGTTAGATCTTGGTTTTTTCTTACTGGTTGGTTAGAGTCGGGATCATCATCCATAGTAGATAACAAGGAGCAAGCTGGAGAGCTTCCAATAGGTATCAATTAGGCGACTCTCTAAGAGGTTTTCGGGGTGCTGAACACGAATCTGAAGTCCTTTTTTCGATAAAACGCTTCCTTCATGGTTATTTTCGCGTTTTTTCATCAAAATTGCTCAAAAATAAACTCTGTTTAATCGCTTTCAAACCTACTCTCTAAGGGGTTTTCGGGGTGCTGAACACGAATCTGAAGTCCTTTTTCGATAAAACGCTTCCTTCATGGTTATTTTCGCGTTTTTTCATCAAGATTGCTCAAAAATAAACTCTGTTTAATCGCTTTCAAACCTACTCTCTAAGGGGTTTTTCGGGGTGCTGAACACGAATCTGAAGTCCTTTTTCGATAAAACGCTTCCTTCATGGTTATTTTCGCGTTTTTTCATCAAAATTGCTCAAAAATAAACTCTGTTTAATCGCTTTCAAACCTACTCTAAGGGGTTTTTCGGGGTGCTGAACACGAATCTGAAGTCCTTTTTTCGATAAAACGCTTCCTTCATGGTTATTTTCGCGTTTTTTCATCAAAATTGCTCAAAAATAAACTCTGTTTAATCGCTTTCAAACCTACTCTAAGGGGTTTTTCGGGGTGCTGAACACGAATCTGAAGTCCGTTTTTCGATAAAACGCTTCCTTCGTGGTTATTTTCGCGTTTTTTCATCAAAATTGCTCAAAAATAAACTCTGTTTAATCGCTTTCAAACCTACTCTAAGGGGTTTTTCGGGGTGCTGAACACGAATCTGAAGTCCTTTTTTCGATAAAACGCTTCCTTCATGGTTATTTTCGCGTTTTTTCATCAAAATTGCTCAAAAATAAACTCTGTTTAATCGCTTTCAAACCTACTCTCTTAGGGGTTTTTCGGGGTGCTGAACACGAATCTGAAGTCCTTTTTTCGATAAAACGCTTCCTTCATGGTTATTTTCGCGTTTTTTCATCAAAATTGCTCAAAAATAAACTCTGTTTAATCGCTTTCAAACCTACTCTAAGGGGTTTTTCGGGGTGCTGAACACGAATCTGAAGTCCTTTTTTCGATAAAACGCTTCCTTCATGGTTATTTTCGCGTTTTTTCATCAAAATTGCTCAAAAATAAACTCTGTTTAATCGCTTTCAAACCTACTCTCTAAGGGGTTTTTCGGGGTGCTGAACACGAATCTGAAGTCCTTTTTTCGATAAAACGCTTCCTTCATGGTTATTTTCGCGTTTTTTCATCAAAATTGCTCAAAAATAAACTCTGTTTAATCGCTTTCAAACCTACTCTCTAAGGGGTTTTTCGGGGTGCTGAACACGAATCTGAAGTCCTTTTTTCGATAAAACGCTTCCTTCATGGTTATTTTCGCGTTTTTTCATCAAAATTGCTCAAAAATAAACTCTGTTTAATCGCTTTCAAACCTACTCTCTAAGGGGTTTTTCGGGGTGCTGAACACGAATCTGAAGTCCTTTTTCGATAAAACGCTTCCTTCATGGTTATTTTCGCGTTTTTTCATCAAAATTGCTCAAAAATAAACTCTGTTTAATCGCTTTCAAACCTACTCTCTAAGGGGTTTTTCGGGGTGCTGAACACGAATCTGAAGTCCTTTTTTCGATAAAAAAACGCTTCCTTCATGGTTATTTTCGCGTTTTTTCATCAAAATTGCTCAAAAATAAACTCTGTTTAATCGCTTTCAAACCTACTCTCTAAGGGGTTTTTCGGGGTGCTGAACACGAATCTGAAGTCCTTTTTTCGATAAAACGCTTCCTTCATGGTTATTTTCGCGTTTTTTCATCAAAATTGCTCAAAAATAAACTCTGTTTAATCGCTTTCAAACCTACTCTCTAAGGGGTTTTTCGGGGTGCTGAACACGAATCTGAAGTCCTTTTTTCGATAAAACGCTTCCTTCATGGTTATTTTCGCGTTTTTTCATCAAAATTGCTCAAAAATAAACTCTGTTTAATCGCTTTCAAACCTACTCTAAGGGGTTTTTCGGGGTGCTGAACACGAATCTGAAGTCCTTTTTTCGATAAAACGCTTCCTTCATGGTTATTTTCGCGTTTTTTCATCAAAATTGCTCAAAAATAAACTCTGTTTAATCGCTTTCAAACCTACTCTCTAAGGGGTTTTTCGGGGTGCTGAACACGAATCTGAAGTCCTTTTTCGATAAAACGCTTCCTTCATGGTTATTTTCGCGTTTTTTCATCAAAATTGCTCAAAAATAAACTCTGTTTAATCGCTTTCAAACCTACTCTCTAAGGGGTTTTTCGGGGTGCTGAACACGAATCTGAAGTCCTTTTTTCGATAAAACGCTTCCTTCATGGTTATTTTCGCGTTTTTTCATCAAAATTGCTCAAAAATAAACTCTGTTTAATCGCTTTCAAACCTACTCTCTAAGGGGTTTTTCGGGGTGCTGAACACGAATCTGAAGTCCTTTTTTCGATAAAACGCTTCCTTCATGGTTATTTTCGCGTTTTTTCATCAAAATTGCTCAAAAATAAACTCTGTTTAATCGCTTTCAAACCTACTCTCTAAGGGGTTTTTCGGGGTGCTGAACACGAATCTGAAGTCCTTTTTCGATAAAACGCTTCCTTCATGGTTATTTTCGCGTTTTTTCATCAAAATTGCTCAAAAATAAACTCTGTTTAATCGCTTTCAAACCTACTCTCTAAGGGGTTTTTCGGGGTGCTGAACACGAATCTGAAGTCCTTTTTTCGATAAAACGCTTCCTTCATGGTTATTTTCGCGTTTTTTCATCAAAATTGCTCAAAAATAAACTCTGTTTAATCGCTTTCAAACCTACTCTCTAAGGGGTTTTTCGGGGTGCTGAACACGAATCTGAAGTCCTTTTTTCGATAAAACGCTTCCTTCATGGTTATTTTCGCGTTTTTTCATCAAAATTGCTCAAAAATAAACTCTGTTTAATCGCTTTCAAACCTACTCTAAGGGGTTTTTCGGGGTGCTGAACACGAATCTGAAGTCCTTTTTTTCGATAAAACGCTTCCTTCATGGTTATTTTCGCGTTTTTTCATCAAAATTGCTCAAAAATAAACTCTGTTTAATCGCTTTCAAACCTACTCTCTAAGGGGTTTTTCGGGGTGCTGAACACGAATCTGAAGTCCTTTTTCGATAAAACGCTTCCTTCATGGTTATTTTCGCGTTTTTTCATCAAAATTGCTCAAAAATAAACTCTGTTTAATCGCTTTCAAACCTACTCTCTAAGGGGTTTTTCGGGGTGCTGAACACGAATCTGAAGTCCTTTTTCGATAAAACGCTTCCTTCATGGTTATTTTCGCGTTTTTTCATCAAAATTGCTCAAAAATAAACTCTGTTTAATCGCTTTCAAACCTACTCTAAGGGGTTTTTCGGGGTGCTGAACGCGAATCTCGAAGTCCTTTTTTCGATAAAACGCTTCCTTCGTGGTTATTTTCGCGTTTTTTCATCAAAATTGCTCAAAAATTAACTCTGTTTAATCGCTTTCAAACCTACTCTCTAAGGGGTTTTTCGGGGTGCTGAACACGAATCTGAAGTCCTTTTTCGATAAAACGCTTCCTTCATGGTTATTTTCGCGTTTTTTCATCAAAATTGCTCAAAAATAAAATCTGTTTAATCGCTTTCAAACCTACTCTCTAAGGGGTTTTTCGGGGTGCTGAACACGAATCTGAAGTCCTTTTTTCGATAAAACGCTTCCTTCATGGTTATTTTCGCGTTTTTTCATCAAAATTGCTCAAAAATAAACTCTGTTTAATCGCTTTCAAACCTACTCTCTAAGGGGTTTTTCGGGGTGCTGAACACGAATCTGAAGTCCTTTTTTCGATAAAACGCTTCCTTCATGGTTATTTTCGCGTTTTTTCATCAAAATTGCTCAAAAATAAACTCTGTTTAATCGCTTTCAAACCTACTCTCTAAGGGGTTTTTCGGGTGCTGAACACGAATCTGAAGTCCTTTTTTCGATAAAACGCTTCCTTCATGGTTATTTTCGCGTTTTTTCATCAAAATTGCTCAAAAATAAACTCTGTTTAATCGCTTTCAAACCTACTCTCTAAGGGGTTTTTCGGGGTGCTGAACACGAATCTGAAGTCCTTTTTTCGATAAAACGCTTCCTTCATGGTTATTTTCGCGTTTTTTCATCAAGATTGCTCAAAAAT
>JAVIWC010001097.1:0-24602 GCA_031894815.1 Creontiades dilutus | reverse complement strand
TTGAAAGCATTAAACAGAGTTAATTTTTGAGCAATTTTGATGAAAAAACGCGAAAATAACCATGAAGGAAGCGTTTTATCGAAAAAAGGACTTCAGATTCGTGTTCAGCACCCCGAAAAACCCCTTAGAGAGTAGGTTTGAAAGCGATTAAACAGAGTTAATTTTTGAGCAATTTTGATGAAAAAACGCGAAAATAACCATGAAGGAAGCGTTTTATCGAAAAAAGGACTTCAGATTCGTGTTCAGCACCTTCGTGTTCAGCACCCCGAAAAACCCCTTAAGAGAGTAGGTTTGAAAGCGATTAAACAGAGTTTATTTTTGAGCAATTTTGATGAAAAAACGCGAAAATAACCATGAAGGAAGCGTTTTATCGAAAAAAGGACTTCAGATTCGTGTTCAGCACCCCGAAAAACCCCTTAGAGAGTAGGTTTGAAAGCGATTAAACAGAGTTTATTTTTGAGCAATTTTGATGAAAAATGAAAAAACGCGAAAATAACCATGAAGGAAGCGTTTTATCGAAAAAAGGACTTCAAATTCGTGTTCAGCA
Organism: Creontiades dilutus; assembly: GCA_031894815.1. Taxonomy (NCBI): domain Eukaryota; kingdom Metazoa; phylum Arthropoda; class Insecta; order Hemiptera; family Miridae; genus Creontiades; species Creontiades dilutus. Next base: position 24,055 of record JAVIWC010001097.1, on the reverse strand, counting down.
CCCCGAAAAACCCCTTAAAGAGTAGGATTTTGAGAAAATAACCATGAAGGAAGCGTTTTATCGAAAAAAGGACTTCAAATTCGTGTTCAGCACCCCGAAAAACCCCTTAGAGAGTAGGTTTGAAAGCGATTAAACAGAGTTTATTTTTGAGCAATTTTGATGAAAAAACGCGAAAATAACCATGAAGGAAGCGTTTTATCGAAAAAAGGACTTCAGATTCGTGTTCAGCACCCCGAAAAACCCCTTAGAGAGTAGGTTTGAAAGCGATTAAACAGAGTTTATTTTTGAGCAATTTTGATGAAAAAACGCGAAAATAACCATGAAGGAAGCGTTTTATCGAAAAAAGGACTTCAGATTCGTGTTCAGCACCCCGAAAAACCCCTTAGAGAGTAGGTTTGAAAGCGATTAAACAGAGTTTATTTTTGAGCAATTTTGATGAAAAAACGCGAAAATAACCATGAAGGAAGCGTTTTATCAGGACTTCAGATTCGTGTTCAGCACCCCGAAAAACCCCTTAGAGAGTAGGTTTGAAAGCGATTAAACAGAGTTTATTTTTGAGCAATTTTGATGAAAAAACGCGAAAATAACCATGAAGGAAGCGTTTTATCGAAAAAAGGACTTCAGATTCGTGTTCAGCACCCCGAAAAACCCCTTAGAGAGTAGGTTTGAAAGCGATTAAACAGAGTTTATTTTTGAGCAATTTTGATGAAAAAACGCGAAAATAACCATGAAGGAAGCGTTTTATCGAAAAAAGGACTTCAGATTCGTGTTCAGCACCCCGAAAAACCCCTTAGAGAGTAGGTTTGAAAGCGATTAAACAGAGTTTATTTTTGAGCAATTTTGATGAAAAAACGCGAAAATAACCATGAAGGAAGCGTTTTATCGAAAAAAGGACTTCAGATTCGTGTTCAGCACCCCGAAAAACCCCTTAGAGAGTAGGTTTGAAAGCGATTAAACAGAGTTTATTTTTGAGCAATTTTGATGAAAAAACGCGAAAATAACCATGAAGGAAGCGTTTTATCGAAAAAAGGACTTCAAATTCGTGTTCAGCGATTCGTGTTCAGCACCCCGAAAAACCCCTTAGAGAGTAGGTTTGAAAGCGATTAAACAGAGTTTATTTTTGAGCAATTTTGATGAAAAAACGCGAAAATAACCATGAAGGAAGCGTTTTATCGAAAAAAGGACTTCAGATTCGTGTTCAGCACCCCGAAAAACCCCTTAGAGAGTAGGTTTGAAAGCGATTAAACAGAGTTTATTTTTGAGCAATTTTGATGAAAAAACGCGAAAATAACCATGAAGGAAGCGTTTTATCGAAAAAAGGACTTCAGATTCGTGTTCAGCACCCCGAAAAACCCCTTAGAGAGTAGGTTTGAAAGCGATTAAACAGAGTTTATTTTTGAGCAATTTTGATGAAAAAACGCGAAAATAACCATGAAGGAAGCGTTTTATCGAAAAAAGGACTTCAGATTCGTGTTCAGCACCCCGAAAAACCCCTTAGAGAGTAGGTTTGAAAGCGATTAAACAGAGTTTATTTTTGAGCAATTTTGATGAAAAAACGCGAAAATAACCATGAAGGAAGCGTTTTATCGAAAAAAGGACTTCAGATTCGTGTTCAGCACCCCGAAAAACCCCTTAGAGAGTAGGTTTGAAAGCGATTAAACAGAGTTTATTTTTGAGCAATTTTGATGAAAAAACGCGAAAATAACCATGAAGGAAGCGTTTTATCGAAAAAAGGACTTCAGATTCGTGTTCAGCACCCCGAAAAACCCCTTAGAGAGTAGGTTTGAAAGCGATTAAACAGAGTTTATTTTTGAGCAATTTTGATGAAAAAACGCGAAAATAACCATGAAGGAAGCGTTTTATCGAAAAAAGGACTTCAGATTCGTGTTCAGCACCCCGAAAAACCCCTTAGAGAGTAGGTTTGAAAGCGATTAAACAGAGTTTATTTTTGAGCAATTTTGATGAAAAAACGCGAAAATAACCATGAAGGAAGCGTTTTATCGAAAAAAGGACTTCAGATTCGTGTTCAGCACCCCGAAAAACCCCTTAGAGAGTAGGTTTGAAAGCGATTAAACAGAGTTTATTTTTGAGCAATTTTGATGAAAAAACGCGAAAATAACCATGAAGGAAGCGTTTTATCGAAAAAAGGACTTCAGATTCGTGTTCAGCACCCCGAAAAACCCCTTAGAGAGTAGGTTTGAAAGCGATTAAACAGAGTTTATTTTTGAGCAATTTTGATGAAAAAACGCGAAAATAACCATGAAGGAAGCGTTTTATCGAAAAAAGGACTTCAGATTCGTGTTCAGCACCCCGAAAAACCCCTTAGAGAGTAGGTTTGAAAGCGATTAAACAGAGTTTATTTTTGAGCAATTTTGATGAAAAAACGCGAAAATAACCATGAAGGAAGCGTTTTATCGAAAAAAGGACTTCAGATTCGTGTTCAGCACCCCGAAAAACCCCTTAGAGAGTAGGTTTGAAAGCGATTAAACAGAGTTTATTTTTGAGCAATTTTGATGAAAAAACGCGAAAATAACCATGAAGGAAGCGTTTTATCGAAAAAAGGACTTCAGATTCGTGTTCAGCACCCCGAAAAACCCCTTAGAGAGTAGGTTTGAAAGCGATTAAACAGAGTTTATTTTTGAGCAATTTTGATGAAAAAACGCGAAAATAACCATGAAGGAAGCGTTTTATCGAAAAAAGGACTTCAGATTCGTGTTCAGCACCCCGAAAAACCCCTTAGAGAGTAGGTTTGAAAGCGATTAAACAGAGTTTATTTTTGAGCAATTTTGATGAAAAAACGCGAAAATAACCATGAAGGAAGCGTTTTATCGAAAAAAGGACTTCAGATTCGTGTTCAGCACCCCGAAAAACCCCTTAGAGAGTAGGTTTGAAAGCGATTAAACAGAGTTTATTTTTGAGCAATTTTGATGAAAAAACGCGAAAATAACCATGAAGGAAGCGTTTTATCGAAAAAAGGACTTCAGATTCGTGTTCAGCACCCCGAAAAACCCCTTAGAGAGTAGGTTTGAAAGCGATTAAACAGAGTTTATTTTTGAGCAATTTTGATGAAAAAACGCGAAAATAACCATGAAGGAAGCGTTTTATCGAAAAAAGGACTTCAGATTCGTGTTCAGCACCCCGAAAAACCCCTTAGAGAGTAGGTTTGAAAGCGATTAAACAGAGTTTATTTTTGAGCAATTTTGATGAAAAAACGCGAAAATAACCATGAAGGAAGCGTTTTATCGAAAAAAGGACTTCAGATTCGTGTTCAGCACCCCGAAAAACCCCTTAGAGAGTAGGTTTGAAAGCGATTAAACAGAGTTTATTTTTGAGCAATTTTGATGAAAAAACGCGAAAATAACCATGAAGGAAGCGTTTTATCGAAAAAAGGACTTCAGATTCGTGTTCAGCACCCCGAAAAACCCCTTAGAGAGTAGGTTTGAAAGCGATTAAACAGAGTTTATTTTTGAGCAATTTTGATGAAAAAACGCGAAAATAACCATGAAGGAAGCGTTTTATCGAAAAAAGGACTTCAGATTCGTGTTCAGCACCCCGAAAAACCCCTTAGAGAGTAGGTTTGAAAGCGATTAAACAGAGTTTATTTTTGAGCAATTTTGATGAAAAAACGCGAAAATAACCATGAAGGAAGCGTTTTATCGAAAAAAGGACTTCAGATTCGTGTTCAGCACCCCGAAAAACCCCTTAGAGAGTAGGTTTGAAAGCGATTAAACAGAGTTTATTTTTGAGCAATTTTGATGAAAAAACGCGAAAATAACCATGAAGGAAGCGTTTTATCGAAAAAAGGACTTCAGATTCGTGTTCAGCACCCCGAAAAACCCCTTAGAGAGTAGGTTTGAAAGCGATTAAACAGAGTTTATTTTTGAGCAATTTTGATGAAAAAACGCGAAAATAACCATGAAGGAAGCGTTTTATCGAAAAAAGGACTTCAGATTCGTGTTCAGCACCCCGAAAAACCCCTTAGAGTAGGTTTGAAAGCGATTAAACAGAGTTTATTTTTGAGCAATTTTGATGAAAAAACGCGAAAATAACCATGAAGGAAGCGTTTTATCGAAAAAAGGACTTCAGATTCGTGTTCAGCACCCCGAAAAACCCCTTAGAGTAGGTTTGAAAGCGATTAAACAGAGTTTATTTTTGAGCAATTTTGATGAAAAAACGCGAAAATAACCATGAAGGAAGCGTTTTATCGAAAAAAGGACTTCAGATTCGTGTTCAGCACCCCGAAAAACCCCTTAGAGAGTAGGTTTGAAAGCGATTAAACAGAGTTTATTTTTGAGCAATTTTGATGAAAAAACGCGAAAATAACCATGAAGGAAGCGTTTTATCGAAAAAAGGACTTCAGATTCGTGTTCAGCACCCCGAAAAACCCCTTAGAGAGTAGGTTTGAAAGCGATTAAACAGAGTTTATTTTTGAGCAATTTTGATGAAAAAACGCGAAAATAACCATGAAGGAAGCGTTTTATCGAAAAAAGGACTTCAGATTCGTGTTCAGCACCCCGAAAAACCCCTTAGAGAGTAGGTTTGAAAGCGATTAAACAGAGTTTATTTTTGAGCAATTTTGATGAAAAAACGCGAAAATAACCATGAAGGAAGCGTTTTATCGAAAAAAGGACTTCAGATTCGTGTTCAGCACCCCGAAAAACCCCTTAGAGAGTAGGTTTGAAAGCGATTAAACAGAGTTTATTTTTGAGCAATTTTGATGAAAAAACGCGAAAATAACCATGAAGGAAGCGTTTTATCGAAAAAAGGACTTCAGATTCGTGTTCAGCACCCCGAAAAACCCCTTAGAGAGTAGGTTTGAAAGCGATTAAACAGAGTTTATTTTTGAGCAATTTTGATGAAAAAACGCGAAAATAACCATGAAGGAAGCGTTTTATCGAAAAAAGGACTTCAGATTCGTGTTCAGCACCCCGAAAAACCCCTTAGAGAGTAGGTTTGAAAGCGATTAAACAGAGTTTATTTTTGAGCAATTTTGATGAAAAAACGCGAAAATAACCATGAAGGAAGCGTTTTATCGAAAAAAGGACTTCAGATTCGTGTTCAGCACCCCGAAAAACCCCTTAGAGAGTAGGTTTGAAAGCGATTAAACAGAGTTTATTTTTGAGCAATTTTGATGAAAAAACGCGAAAATAACCATGAAGGAAGCGTTTTATCGAAAAAAGGACTTCAGATTCGTGTTCAGCACCCCGAAAAACCCCTTAGAGAGTAGGTTTGAAAGCGATTAAACAGAGTTTATTTTTGAGCAATTTTGATGAAAAAACGCGAAAATAACCATGAAGGAAGCGTTTTATCGAAAAAAGGACTTCAGATTCGTGTTCAGCACCCCGAAAAACCCCTTAGAGAGTAGGTTTGAAAGCGATTAAACAGAGTTTATTTTTGAGCAATTTTGATGAAAAAACGCGAAAATAACCATGAAGGAAGCGTTTTATCGAAAAAAGGACTTCAGATTCGTGTTCAGCACCCCGAAAAACCCCTTAGAGAGTAGGTTTGAAAGCGATTAAACAGAGTTTATTTTTGAGCAATTTTGATGAAAAAACGCGAAAATAACCATGAAGGAAGCGTTTTATCGAAAAAAGGACTTCAGATTCGTGTTCAGCACCCCGAAAAACCCCTTAGAGAGTAGGTTTGAAAGCGATTAAACAGAGTTTATTTTTGAGCAATTTTGATGAAAAAACGCGAAAATAACCATGAAGGAAGCGTTTTATCGAAAAAAGGACTTCAGATTCGTGTTCAGCACCCCGAAAAACCCCTTAGAGAGTAGGTTTGAAAGCGATTAAACAGAGTTTATTTTTGAGCAATTTTGATGAAAAAACGCGAAAATAACCATGAAGGAAGCGTTTTATCGAAAAAAGGACTTCAGATTCGTGTTCAGCACCCCGAAAAACCCCTTAGAGAGTAGGTTTGAAAGCGATTAAACAGAGTTTATTTTTGAGCAATTTTGATGAAAAAACGCGAAAATAACCATGAAGGAAGCGTTTTATCGAAAAAAGGACTTCAGATTCGTGTTCAGCACCCCGAAAAACCCCTTAGAGAGTAGGTTTGAAAGCGATTAAACAGAGTTTATTTTTGAGCAATTTTGATGAAAAAACGCGAAAATAACCATGAAGGAAGCGTTTTATCGAAAAAAGGACTTCAGATTCGTGTTCAGCACCCCGAAAAACCCCTTAGAGAGTAGGTTTGAAAGCGATTAAACAGAGTTTATTTTTGAGCAATTTTGATGAAAAAACGCGAAAATAACCATGAAGGAAGCGTTTTATCGAAAAAAGGACTTCAGATTCGTGTTCAGCACCCCGAAAAACCCCTTAGAGAGTAGGTTTGAAAGCGATTAAACAGAGTTTATTTTTGAGCAATTTTGATGAAAAAACGCGAAAATAACCATGAAGGAAGCGTTTTATCGAAAAAAGGACTTCAGATTCGTGTTCAGCACCCCGAAAAACCCCTTAGAGAGTAGGTTTGAAAGCGATTAAACAGAGTTTATTTTTGAGCAATTTTGATGAAAAAACGCGAAAATAACCATGAAGGAAGCGTTTTATCGAAAAAAGGACTTCAGATTCGTGTTCAGCACCCCGAAAAACCCCTTAGAGTAGGTTTGAAAGCGATTAAACAGAGTTTATTTTTGAGCAATTTTGATGAAAAAACGCGAAAATAACCATGAAGGAAGCGTTTTATCGAAAAAAGGACTTCAGATTCGTGTTCAGCACCCCGAAAAACCCCTTAGAGAGTAGGTTTGAAAGCGATTAAACAGAGTTTATTTTTGAGCAATTTTGATGAAAAAACGCGAAAATAACCATGAAGGAAGCGTTTTATCGAAAAAAGGACTTCAGATTCGTGTTCAGCACCCCGAAAAACCCCTTAGAGAGTAGGTTTGAAAGCGATTAAACAGAGTTTATTTTTGAGCAATTTTGATGAAAAAACGCGAAAATAACCATGAAGGAAGCGTTTTATCGAAAAAAGGACTTCAGATTCGTGTTCAGCACCCCGAAAAACCCCTTAGAGAGTAGGTTTGAAAGCGATTAAACAGAGTTTATTTTTGAGCAATTTTGATGAAAAAACGCGAAAATAACCATGAAGGAAGCGTTTTATCGAAAAAAGGACTTCAGATTCGTGTTCAGCACCCCGAAAAACCCCTTAGAGAGTAGGTTTGAAAGCGATTAAACAGAGTTTATTTTTGAGCAATTTTGATGAAAAAACGCGAAAATAACCATGAAGGAAGCGTTTTATCGAAAAAAGGACTTCAGATTCGTGTTCAGCACCCCGAAAAACCCCTTAGAGAGTAGGTTTGAAAGCGATTAAACAGAGTTTATTTTTGAGCAATTTTGATGAAAAAACGCGAAAATAACCATGAAGGAAGCGTTTTATCGAAAAAAGGACTTCAGATTCGTGTTCAGCACCCCGAAAAACCCCTTAGAGAGTAGGTTTGAAAGCGATTAAACAGAGTTTATTTTTGAGCAATTTTGATGAAAAAACGCGAAAATAACCATGAAGGAAGCGTTTTATCGAAAAAAGGACTTCAGATTCGTGTTCAGCACCCCGAAAAACCCCTAGAGAGTAGGTTTGAAAGCGATTAAACAGAGTTTATTTTTGAGCAATTTTGATGAAAAAACGCGAAAATAACCATGAAGGAAGCGTTTTATCGAAAAAAGGACTTCAGATTCGTGTTCAGCACCCCGAAAAACCCCTTAGAGAGTAGGTTTGAAAGCGATTAAACAGAGTTTATTTTTGAGCAATTTTGATGAAAAAACGCGAAAATAACCATGAAGGAAGCGTTTTATCGAAAAAAGGACTTCAGATTCGTGTTCAGCACCCCGAAAAACCCCTTAGAGAGAGTAGGTTTGAAAGCGATTAAACAGAGTTTATTTTTGAGCAATTTTGATGAAAAAACGCGAAAATAACCATGAAGGAAGCGTTTTATCGAAAAAAGGACTTCAGATTCGTGTTCAGCACCCCGAAAAACCCCTTAGAGTAGGTTTGAAAGCGATTAAACAGAGTTTATTTTTGAGCAATTTTGATGAAAAAACGCGAAAATAACCATGAAGGAAGCGTTTTATCGAAAAAAGGACTTCAGATTCGTGTTCAGCACCCCGAAAAACCCCTTAGAGAGTAGGTTTGAAAGCGATTAAACAGAGTTTATTTTTGAGCAATTTTGATGAAAAAACGCGAAAATAACCATGAAGGAAGCGTTTTATCGAAAAAAGGACTTCAGATTCGTGTTCAGCACCCCGAAAAACCCCTTAGAGAGTAGGTTTGAAAGCGATTAAACAGAGTTTATTTTTGAGCAATTTTGATGAAAAAACGCGAAAATAACCATGAAGGAAGCGTTTTATCGAAAAAAGGACTTCAGATTCGTGTTCAGCACCCCGAAAAACCCCTTAGAGAGTAGGTTTGAAAGCGATTAAACAGAGTTTATTTTTGAGCAATTTTGATGAAAAAACGCGAAAATAACCATGAAGGAAGCGTTTTATCGAAAAAAGGACTTCAGATTCGTGTTCAGCACCCCGAAAAACCCCTTAGAGAGTAGGTTTGAAAGCGATTAAACAGAGTTTATTTTTGAGCAATTTTGATGAAAAAACGCGAAAATAACCATGAAGGAAGCGTTTTATCGAAAAAAGGACTTCAGATTCGTGTTCAGCACCCCGAAAAACCCCTTAGAGAGTAGGTTTGAAAGCGATTAAACAGAGTTTATTTTTGAGCAATTTTGATGAAAAAACGCGAAAATAACCATGAAGGAAGCGTTTTATCGAAAAAAGGACTTCAGATTCGTGTTCAGCACCCCGAAAAACCCCTTAGAGAGAGTAGGTTTGAAAGCGATTAAACAGAGTTTATTTTTGAGCAATTTTGATGAAAAAACGCGAAAATAACCATGAAGGAAGCGTTTTATCGAAAAAAGGACTTCAGATTCGTGTTCAGCACCCCGAAAAACCCCTTAGAGAGTAGGTTTGAAAGCGATTAAACAGAGTTTATTTTTGAGATTTTGATGAAAAAACGCGAAAATAACCATGAAGGAAGCGTTTTATCGAAAAAAGGACTTCAGATTCGTGTTCAGCACCCCGAAAAACCCCTTAGAGAGTAGGTTTGAAAGCGATTAAACAGAGTTTATTTTTGAGCAATTTTGATGAAAAAACGCGAAAATAACCATGAAGGAAGCGTTTTATCGAAAAAAGGACTTCAGATTCGTGTTCAGCACCCCGAAAAACCCCTTAGAGAGTAGGTTTGAAAGCGATTAAACAGAGTTTATTTTTGAGCAATTTTGATGAAAAAACGCGAAAATAACCATGAAGGAAGCGTTTTATCGAAAAAAGGACTTCAGATTCGTGTTCAGCACCCCGAAAAACCCCTTAGAGAGTAGGTTTGAAAGCGATTAAACAGAGTTTATTTTTGAGCAATTTTGATGAAAAAACGCGAAAATAACCATGAAGGAAGCGTTTTATCGAAAAAAGGACTTCAGATTCGTGTTCAGCACCCCGAAAAACCCCTTAGAGAGTAGGTTTGAAAGCGATTAAACAGAGTTTATTTTTGAGCAATTTTGATGAAAAAACGCGAAAATAACCATGAAGGAAGCGTTTTATCGAAAAAAGGACTTCAGATTCGTGTTCAGCACCCCGAAAAACCCCTTAGAGAGTAGGTTTGAAAGCGATTAAACAGAGTTTATTTTTGAGCAATTTTGATGAAAAAACGCGAAAATAACCATGAAGGAAGCGTTTTATCGAAAAAAGGACTTCAGATTCGTGTTCAGCACCCCGAAAAACCCCTTAGAGAGTAGGTTTGAAAGCGATTAAACAGAGTTTATTTTTGAGCAATTTTGATGAAAAAACGCGAAAATAACCATGAAGGAAGCGTTTTATCGAAAAAAGGACTTCAGATTCGTGTTCAGCACCCCGAAAAACCCCTTAGAGAGTAGGTTTGAAAGCGATTAAACAGAGTTTATTTTTGAGCAATTTTGATGAAAAAACGCGAAAATAACCATGAAGGAAGCGTTTTATCGAAAAAAGGACTTCAGATTCGTGTTCAGCACCCCGAAAAACCCCTTAGAGAGTAGGTTTGAAAGCGATTAAACAGAGTTTATTTTTGAGCAATTTTGATGAAAAAACGCGAAAATAACCATGAAGGAAGCGTTTTATCGAAAAAAGGACTTCAGATTCGTGTTCAGCACCCCGAAAAACCCCTTAGAGAGTAGGTTTGAAAGCGATTAAACAGAGTTTATTTTTGAGCAATTTTGATGAAAAAACGCGAAAATAACCATGAAGGAAGCGTTTTATCGAAAAAAGGACTTCAGATTCGTGTTCAGCACCCCGAAAAACCCCTTAGAGAGTAGGTTTGAAAGCGATTAAACAGAGTTTATTTTTGAGCAATTTTGATGAAAAAACGCGAAAATAACCATGAAGGAAGCGTTTTATCGAAAAAAGGACTTCAGATTCGTGTTCAGCACCCCGAAAAACCCCTTAGAGAGTAGGTTTGAAAGCGATTAAACAGAGTTTATTTTTGAGCATTTTGATGAAAAAACGCGAAAATAACCATGAAGGAAGCGTTTTATCGAAAAAAGGACTTCAGATTCGTGTTCAGCACCCCGAAAAACCCCTTAGAGAGTAGGTTTGAAAGCGATTAAACAGAGTTTATTTTTGAGCAATTTTGATGAAAAAACGCGAAAATAACCATGAAGGAAGCGTTTTATCGAAAAAAGGACTTCAGATTCGTGTTCAGCACCCCGAAAAACCCCTTAGAGAGTAGGTTTGAAAGCGATTAAACAGAGTTTATTTTTGAGCAATTTTGATGAAAAAACGCGAAAATAACCATGAAGGAAGCGTTTTATCGAAAAAAGGACTTCAGATTCGTGTTCAGCACCCCGAAAAACCCCTTAGAGAGTAGGTTTGAAAGCGATTAAACAGAGTTTATTTTTGAGCAATTTTGATGAAAAAACGCGAAAATAACCATGAAGGAAGCGTTTTATCGAAAAAAGGACTTCAGATTCGTGTTCAGCACCCCGAAAAAACCCCTTAGAGAGTAGGTTTGAAAGCGATTAAACAGAGTTTATTTTTGAGCAATTTTGATGAAAAAACGCGAAAATAACCATGAAGGAAGCGTTTTATCGAAAAAAGACTTCAGATTCGTGTTCAGCACCCCGAAAAACCCCTTAGAGAGTAGGTTTGAAAGCGATTAAACAGAGTTTATTTTTGAGCAATTTTGATGAAAAAACGCGAAAATAACCATGAAGGAAGCGTTTTATCGAAAAAAGGACTTCAGATTCGTGTTCAGCACCCCGAAAAACCCCTTAGAGAGTAGGTTTGAAAGCGATTAAACAGAGTTTATTTTTGAGCAATTTTGATGAAAAAACGCGAAAATAACCATGAAGGAAGCGTTTTATCGAAAAAAGGACTTCAGATTCGTGTTCAGCACCCCGAAAAACCCCTTAGAGAGTAGGTTTGAAAGCGATTAAACAGAGTTTATTTTTGAGCAATTTTGATGAAAAAACGCGAAAATAACCATGAAGGAAGCGTTTTATCGAAAAAAGGACTTCAGATTCGTGTTCAGCACCCCGAAAAACCCCTTAGAGAGTAGGTTTGAAAGCGATTAAACAGAGTTTATTTTTGAGCAATTTTGATGAAAAAACGCGAAAATAACCATGAAGGAAGCGTTTTATCGAAAAAAGGACTTCAGATTCGTGTTCAGCACCCCGAAAAACCCCTTAGAGAGTAGGTTTGAAAGCGATTAAACAGAGTTTATTTTTGAGCAATTTTGATGAAAAAACGCGAAAATAACCATGAAGGAAGCGTTTTATCGAAAAAAGGACTTCAGATTCGTGTTCAGCACCCCGAAAAACCCCTTAGAGAGTAGGTTTGAAAGCGATTAAACAGAGTTTATTTTTGAGCAATTTTGATGAAAAAACGCGAAAATAACCATGAAGGAAGCGTTTTATCGAAAAAAGGACTTCAGATTCGTGTTCAGCACCCCGAAAAACCCCTTAGAGAGTAGGTTTGAAAGCGATTAAACAGAGTTTATTTTTGAGCAATTTTGATGAAAAAACGCGAAAATAACCATGAAGGAAGCGTTTTATCGAAAAAAGGACTTCAGATTCGTGTTCAGCACCCCGAAAAACCCCTTAGAGAGTAGGTTTGAAAGCGATTAAACAGAGTTTATTTTTGAGCAATTTTGATGAAAAAACGCGAAAATAACCATGAAGGAAGCGTTTTATCGAAAAAAGGACTTCAGATTCGTGTTCAGCACCCCGAAAAACCCCTTAGAGAGTAGGTTTGAAAGCGATTAAACAGAGTTTATTTTTGAGCAATTTTGATGAAAAAACGCGAAAATAACCATGAAGGAAGCGTTTTATCGAAAAAAGGACTTCAGATTCGTGTTCAGCACCCCGAAAAACCCCTTAGAGAGTAGGTTTGAAAGCGATTAAACAGAGTTTATTTTTGAGCAATTTTGATGAAAAAACGCGAAAATAACCATGAAGGAAGCGTTTTATCGAAAAAAGGACTTCAGATTCGTGTTCAGCACCCCGAAAAACCCCTTAGAGAGTAGGTTTGAAAGCGATTAAACAGAGTTTATTTTTGAGCAATTTTGATGAAAAAACGCGAAAATAACCATGAAGGAAGCGTTTTATCGAAAAAAGGACTTCAGATTCGTGTTCAGCACCCCGAAAAACCCCTTAGAGAGTAGGTTTGAAAGCGATTAAACAGAGTTTATTTTTGAGCAATTTTGATGAAAAAACGCGAAAATAACCATGAAGGAAGCGTTTTATCGAAAAAAGGACTTCAGATTCGTGTTCAGCACCCCGAAAAACCCCTTAGAGAGTAGGTTTGAAAGCGATTAAACAGAGTTTATTTTTGAGCAATTTTGATGAAAAAACGCGAAAATAACCATGAAGGAAGCGTTTTATCGAAAAAAGGACTTCAGATTCGTGTTCAGCACCCCGAAAAACCCCTTAGAGAGTAGGTTTGAAAGCGATTAAACAGAGTTTATTTTTGAGCAATTTTGATGAAAAAACGCGAATAACCATGAAGGAAGCGTTTTATCGAAAAAAGGACTTCAGATTCGTGTTCAGCACCCCGAAAAACCCTTAGAGAGTAGGTTTGAAAGCGATTAAACAGAGTTTATTTTTGAGCAATTTTGATGAAAAAACGCGAAAATAACCATGAAGGAAGCGTTTTATCGAAAAAAGGACTTCAGATTCGTGTTCAGCACCCCGAAAACCCCTTAGAGAGTAGGTTTGAAAGCGATTAAACAGAGTTTATTTTTGAGCAATTTTGATGAAAAAACGCGAAAATAACCATGAAGGAAGCGTTTTATCGAAAAAAGGACTTCAGATTCGTGTTCAGCACCCCGAAAAACCCCTTAGAGAGTAGGTTTGAAAGCGATTAAACAGAGTTTATTTTTGAGCAATTTTGATGAAAAAACGCGAAAATAACCATGAAGGAAGCGTTTTATCGAAAAAAGGACTTCAGATTCGTGTTCAGCACCCCGAAAAACCCCTTAGAGAGTAGGTTTGAAAGCGATTAAACAGAGTTTATTTTTGAGCAATTTTGATGAAAAAACGCGAAAATAACCATGAAGGAAGCGTTTTATCGAAAAAAGGACTTCAGATTCGTGTTCAGCACCCCGAAAAACCCTTAGAGAGTAGGTTTGAAAGCGATTAAACAGAGTTTATTTTTGAGCAATTTTGATGAAAAAACGCGAAAATAACCATGAAGGAAGCGTTTTATCGAAAAAAGGACTTCAGATTCGTGTTCAGCACCCCGAAAAACCCCTTAGAGAGTAGGTTTGAAAGCGATTAAACAGAGTTTATTTTTGAGCAATTTTGATGAAAAAACGCGAAAATAACCATGAAGGAAGCGTTTTATCGAAAAAAGGACTTCAGATTCGTGTTCAGCACCCCGAAAAACCCCTTAGAGAGTAGGTTTGAAAGCGATTAAACAGAGTTTATTTTTGAGCAATTTTGATGAAAAAACGCGAAAATAACCATGAAGGAAGCGTTTTATCGAAAAAAGGACTTCAGATTCGTGTTCAGCACCCCGAAAAACCCCTTAGAGAGTAGGTTTGAAAGCGATTAAACAGAGTTTATTTTTGAGCAATTTTGATGAAAAAACGCGAAAATAACCATGAAGGAAGCGTTTTATCGAAAAAAGGACTTCAGATTCGTGTTCAGCACCCCGAAAAACCCCTTAGAGAGTAGGTTTGAAAGCGATTAAACAGAGTTTATTTTTGAGCAATTTTGATGAAAAAACGCGAAAATAACCATGAAGGAAGCGTTTTATCGAAAAAAGGACTTCAGATTCGTGTTCAGCACCCCGAAAAACCCCTTAGAGAGTAGGTTTGAAAGCGATTAAACAGAGTTTATTTTTGAGCAATTTTGATGAAAAAACGCGAAAATAACCATGAAGGAAGCGTTTTATCGAAAAAAGGACTTCAGATTCGTGTTCAGCACCCCGAAAAACCCTTAGAGAGTAGGTTTGAAAGCGATTAAACAGAGTTTATTTTTGAGCAATTTTGATGAAAAAACGCGAAAATAACCATGAAGGAAGCGTTTTATCGAAAAAAGGACTTCAGATTCGTGTTCAGCACCCCGAAAAACCCCTTAGAGAGTAGGTTTGAAAGCGATTAAACAGAGTTTATTTTTGAGCAATTTTGATGAAAAAACGCGAAAATAACCATGAAGGAAGCGTTTTATCGAAAAAAGGACTTCAGATTCGTGTTCAGCACCCCGAAAAACCCCTTAGAGAGTAGGTTTGAAAGCGATTAAACAGAGTTTATTTTTGAGCAATTTTGATGAAAAAACGCGAAAATAACCATGAAGGAAGCGTTTTATCGAAAAAAGGACTTCAGATTCGTGTTCAGCACCCCGAAAAACCCCTTAGAGAGTAGGTTTGAAAGCGATTAAACAGAGTTTATTTTTGAGCAATTTTGATGAAAAAACGCGAAAATAACCATGAAGGAAGCGTTTTATCGAAAAAAGGACTTCAGATTCGTGTTCAGCACCCCGAAAAACCCCTTAGAGAGTAGGTTTGAAAGCGATTAAACAGAGTTTATTTTTGAGCAATTTTGATGAAAAAACGCGAAAATAACCATGAAGGAAGCGTTTTATCGAAAAAAGGACTTCAGATTCGTGTTCAGCACCCCGAAAAACCCCTTAGAGAGTAGGTTTGAAAGCGATTAAACAGAGTTTATTTTTGAGCAATTTTGATGAAAAAACGCGAAAATAACCATGAAGGAAGCGTTTTATCGAAAAAAGGACTTCAGATTCGTGTTCAGCACCCCGAAAAACCCCTTAGAGAGTAGGTTTGAAAGCGATTAAACAGAGTTTATTTTTGAGCAATTTTGATGAAAAAACGCGAAAATAACCATGAAGGAAGCGTTTTATCGAAAAAAGGACTTCAGATTCGTGTTCAGCACCCCGAAAAACCCCTTAGAGAGTAGGTTTGAAAGCGATTAAACAGAGTTTATTTTTGAGCAATTTTGATGAAAAAACGCGAAAATAACCATGAAGGAAGCGTTTTATCGAAAAAAGGACTTCAGATTCGTGTTCAGCACCCCGAAAAACCCCTTAGAGAGTAGGTTTGAAAGCGATTAAACAGAGTTTATTTTTGAGCAATTTTGATGAAAAAACGCGAAAATAACCATGAAGGAAGCGTTTTATCGAAAAAAGGACTTCAGATTCGTGTTCAGCACCCCGAAAAACCCCTTAGAGAGTAGGTTTGAAAGCGATTAAACAGAGTTTATTTTTGAGCAATTTTGATGAAAAAACGCGAAAATAACCATGAAGGAAGCGTTTTATCGAAAAAAGGACTTCAGATTCGTGTTCAGCACCCCGAAAAACCCCTTAGAGAGTAGGTTTGAAAGCGATTAAACAGAGTTTATTTTTGAGCAATTTTGATGAAAAAACGCGAAAATAACCATGAAGGAAGCGTTTTATCGAAAAAAGGACTTCAGATTCGTGTTCAGCACCCCGAAAAACCCCTTAGAGAGTAGGTTTGAAAGCGATTAAACAGAGTTTATTTTTGAGCAATTTTGATGAAAAAACGCGAAAATAACCATGAAGGAAGCGTTTTATCGAAAAAAGGACTTCAGATTCGTGTTCAGCACCCCGAAAACCCCTTAGAGAGTAGGTTTGAAAGCGATTAAACAGAGTTTATTTTTGAGCAATTTTGATGAAAAAACGCGAAAATAACCATGAAGGAAGCGTTTTATCGAAAAAAGGACTTCAGATTCGTGTTCAGCACCCCGAAAAACCCCTTAGAGAGTAGGTTTGAAAGCGATTAAACAGAGTTTATTTTTGAGCAATTTTGATGAAAAAACGCGAAAATAACCATGAAGGAAGCGTTTTATCGAAAAAAGGACTTCAGATTCGTGTTCAGCACCCCGAAAAACCCCTTAGAGAGTAGGTTTGAAAGCGATTAAACAGAGTTTATTTTTGAGCAATTTTGATGAAAAAACGCGAAAATAACCATGAAGGAAGCGTTTTATCGAAAAAAGGACTTCAGATTCGTGTTCAGCACCCCGAAAAACCCCTTAGAGAGTAGGTTTGAAAGCGATTAAACAGAGTTTATTTTTGAGCAATTTTGATGAAAAAACGCGAAAATAACCATGAAGGAAGCGTTTTATCGAAAAAAGGACTTCAGATTCGTGTTCAGCACCCCGAAAAACCCCTTAGAGAGTAGGTTTGAAAGCGATTAAACAGAGTTTATTTTTGAGCAATTTTGATGAAAAAACGCGAAAATAACCATGAAGGAAGCGTTTTATCGAAAAAAGGACTTCAGATTCGTGTTCAGCACCCCGAAAAACCCTTAGAGAGTAGGTTTGAAAGCGATTAAACAGAGTTTATTTTTGAGCAATTTTGATGAAAAAACGCGAAAATAACCATGAAGGAAGCGTTTTATCGAAAAAAGGACTTCAGATTCGTGTTCAGCACCCCGAAAAACCCCTTAGAGAGTAGGTTTGAAAGCGATTAAACAGAGTTTATTTTTGAGCAATTTTGATGAAAAAACGCGAAAATAACCATGAAGGAAGCGTTTTATCGAAAAAAGGACTTCAGATTCGTGTTCAGCACCCCGAAAAACCCTTAGAGAGTAGTTTGAAAGCGATTAAACAGAGTTTATTTTTGAGCAATTTTGATGAAAAAACGCGAAAATAACCATGAAGGAAGCGTTTTATCGAAAAAAGGACTTCAGATTCGTGTTCAGCACCCCGAAAACCCCTTAGAGAGTAGGTTTGAAAGCGATTAAACAGAGTTTATTTTTGAGCAATTTTGATGAAAAAACGCGAAAATAACCATGAAGGAAGCGTTTTATCGAAAAAAGGACTTCAGATTCGTGTTCAGCACCCCGAAAAACCCTTAGAGAGTAGGTTTGAAAGCGATTAAACAGAGTTTATTTTTGAGCAATTTTGATGAAAAAACGCGAAAATAACCATGAAGGAAGCGTTTTATCGAAAAAAGGACTTCAGATTCGTGTTCAGCACCCCGAAAAACCCCTTAGAGAGTAGGTTTGAAAGCGATTAAACAGAGTTTATTTTTGAGCAATTTTGATGAAAAAACGCGAAAATAACCATGAAGGAAGCGTTTTATCGAAAAAAGGACTTCAGATTCGTGTTCAGCACCCCGAAAAACCCCTTAGAGAGTAGGTTTGAAAGCGATTAAACAGAGTTTATTTTTGAGCAATTTTGATGAAAAAACGCGAAAATAACCATGAAGGAAGCGTTTTATCGAAAAAAGGACTTCAGATTCGTGTTCAGCACCCCGAAAAACCCCTTAGAGAGTAGGTTTGAAAGCGATTAAACAGAGTTTATTTTTGAGCAATTTTGATGAAAAAACGCGAAAATAACCATGAAGGAAGCGTTTTATCGAAAAAAGGACTTCAGATTCGTGTTCAGCACCCCGAAAAACCCCTTAGAGAGTAGGTTTGAAAGCGATTAAACAGAGTTTATTTTTGAGCAATTTTGATGAAAAAACGCGAAAATAACCATGAAGGAAGCGTTTTATCGAAAAAAGGACTTCAGATTCGTGTTCAGCACCCCGAAAAACCCCTTAGAGAGTAGGTTTGAAAGCGATTAAACAGAGTTTATTTTTGAGCAATTTTGATGAAAAAACGCGAAAATAACCATGAAGGAAGCGTTTTATCGAAAAAAGGACTTCAGATTCGTGTTCAGCACCCCGAAAAACCCCTTAGAGAGTAGGTTTGAAAGCGATTAAACAGAGTTTATTTTTGAGCAATTTTGATGAAAAAACGCGAAAATAACCATGAAGGAAGCGTTTTATCGAAAAAAGGACTTCAGATTCGTGTTCAGCACCCCGAAAACCCCTTAGAGAGTAGGTTTGAAAGCGATTAAACAGAGTTTATTTTTGAGCAATTTTGATGAAAAAACGCGAAAATAACCATGAAGGAAGCGTTTTATCGAAAAAAGGACTTCAGATTCGTGTTCAGCACCCCGAAAAACCCCTTAGAGAGTAGGTTTGAAAGCGATTAAACAGAGTTTATTTTTGAGCAATTTTGATGAAAAAACGCGAAAATAACCATGAAGGAAGCGTTTTATCGAAAAAAGGACTTCAGATTCGTGTTCAGCACCCCGAAAAACCCTTAGAGAGTAGGTTTGAAAGCGATTAAACAGAGTTTATTTTTGAGCAATTTTGATGAAAAAACGCGAAAATAACCATGAAGGAAGCGTTTTATCGAAAAAAGGACTTCAGATTCGTGTTCAGCACCCCGAAAAACCCCTTAGAGAGTAGGTTTGAAAGCGATTAAACAGAGTTTATTTTTGAGCAATTTTGATGAAAAAACGCGAAAATAACCATGAAGGAAGCGTTTTATCGAAAAAAGGACTTCAGATTCGTGTTCAGCACCCCGAAAACCCCTTAGAGAGTAGGTTTGAAAGCGATTAAACAGAGTTTATTTTTGAGCAATTTTGATGAAAAAACGCGAAAATAACCATGAAGGAAGCGTTTTATCGAAAAAAGGACTTCAGATTCGTGTTCAGCACCCCGAAAAACCCCTTAGAGAGTAGGTTTGAAAGCGATTAAACAGAGTTTATTTTTGAGCAATTTTGATGAAAAAACGCGAAAATAACCATGAAGGAAGCGTTTTATCGAAAAAAGGACTTCTCATTCGTGTTCAGCACCCCGAAAAACCCCTTAGAGAGTAGGTTTGAAAGCGATTAAACAGAGTTTATTTTTGAGCAATTTTGATGAAAAAACGCGAAAATAACCATGAAGGAAGCGTTTTATCGAAAAAAGGACTTCAGATTCGTGTTCAGCACCCCGAAAACCCCTTAGAGAGTAGGTTTGAAAGCGATTAAACAGAGTTTATTTTTGAGCAATTTTGATGAAAAAACGCGAAAATAACCATGAAGGAAGCGTTTTATCGAAAAAAGGACTTCAGATTCGTGTTCAGCACCCCGAAAAACCCTTAGAGAGTAGGTTTGAAAGCGATTAAACAGAGTTTATTTTTGAGCAATTTTGATGAAAAAACGCGAAAATAACCATGAAGGAAGCGTTTTATCGAAAAAAGGACTTCAGATTCGTGTTCAGCACCCCGAAAACCCCTTAGAGAGTAGGTTTGAAAGCGATTAAACAGAGTTTATTTTTGAGCAATTTTGATGAAAAAACGCGAAAATAACCATGAAGGAAGCGTTTTATCGAAAAAAGGACTTCAGATTCGTGTTCAGCACCCCGAAAAACCCCTTAGAGAGTAGGTTTGAAAGCGATTAAACAGAGTTTATTTTTGAGCAATTTTGATGAAAAAACGCGAAAATAACCATGAAGGAAGCGTTTTATCGAAAAAAGGACTTCAGATTCGTGTTCAGCACCCCGAAAACCCCTTAGAGAGTAGGTTTGAAAGCGATTAAACAGAGTTTATTTTTGAGCAATTTTGATGAAAAAACGCGAAAATAACCATGAAGGAAGCGTTTTATCGAAAAAAGGACTTCAGATTCGTGTTCAGCACCCCGAAAAACCCTTAGAGAGTAGGTTTGAAAGCGATTAAACAGAGTTTATTTTTGAGCAATTTTGATGAAAAAACGCGAAAATAACCATGAAGGAAGCGTTTTATCGAAAAAAGGACTTCAGATTCGTGTTCAGCACCCCGAAAAACCCCTTAGAGAGTAGGTTTGAAAGCGATTAAACAGAGTTTATTTTTGAGCAATTTTGATGAAAAAACGCGAAAATAACCATGAAGGAAGCGTTTTATCGAAAAAAGGACTTCAGATTCGTGTTCAGCACCCCGAAAAACCCCTTAGAGAGTAGGTTTGAAAGCGATTAAACAGAGTTTATTTTTGAGCAATTTTGATGAAAAAACGCGAAAATAACCATGAAGGAAGCGTTTTATCGAAAAAAGGACTTCAGATTCGTGTTCAGCACCCCGAAAAACCCCTTAGAGAGTAGGTTTGAAAGCGATTAAACAGAGTTTATTTTTGAGCAATTTTGATGAAAAAACGCGAAAATAACCATGAAGGAAGCGTTTTATCGAAAAAAGGACTTCAGATTCGTGTTCAGCACCCCGAAAAACCCCTTAGAGAGTAGGTTTGAAAGCGATTAAACAGAGTTTATTTTTGAGCAATTTTGATGAAAAAACGCGAAAATAACCATGAAGGAAGCGTTTTATCGAAAAAAGGACTTCAGATTCGTGTTCAGCACCCCGAAAAACCCCTTAGAGAGTAGGTTTGAAAGCGATTAAACAGAGTTTATTTTTGAGCAATTTTGATGAAAAAACGCGAAAATAACCATGAAGGAAGCGTTTTATCGAAAAAAGGACTTCAGATTCGTGTTCAGCACCCCGAAAAACCCCTTAGAGAGTAGGTTTGAAAGCGATTAAACAGAGTTTATTTTTGAGCAATTTTGATGAAAAAACGCGAAAATAACCATGAAGGAAGCGTTTTATCGAAAAAAGGACTTCAGATTCGTGTTCAGCACCCCGAAAAACCCCTTAGAGAGTAGGTTTGAAAGCGATTAAACAGAGTTTATTTTTGAGCAATTTTGATGAAAAAACGCGAAAATAACCATGAAGGAAGCGTTTTATCGAAAAAAGGACTTCAGATTCGTGTTCAGCACCCCGAAAAACCCCTTAGAGAGTAGGTTTGAAAGCGATTAAACAGAGTTTATTTTTGAGCAATTTTGATGAAAAAACGCGAAAATAACCATGAAGGAAGCGTTTTATCGAAAAAAGGACTTCAGATTCGTGTTCAGCACCCCGAAAAACCCCTTAGAGAGTAGGTTTGAAAGCGATTAAACAGAGTTTATTTTTGAGCAATTTTGATGAAAAAACGCGAAAATAACCATGAAGGAAGCGTTTTATCGAAAAAAGGACTTCAGATTCGTGTTCAGCACCCCGAAAAACCCCTTAGAGAGTAGGTTTGAAAGCGATTAAACAGAGTTTATTTTTGAGCAATTTTGATGAAAAAACGCGAAAATAACCATGAAGGAAGCGTTTTATCGAAAAAAGGACTTCAGATTCGTGTTCAGCACCCCGAAAAACCCTTAGAGAGTAGGTTTGAAAGCGATTAAACAGAGTTTATTTTTGAGCAATTTTGATGAAAAAACGCGAAAATAACCATGAAGGAAGCGTTTTATCGAAAAAAGGACTTCAGATTCGTGTTCAGCACCCCGAAAAACCCCTTAGAGAGTAGGTTTGAAAGCGATTAAACAGAGTTTATTTTTGAGCAATTTTGATGAAAAAACGCGAAAATAACCATGAAGGAAGCGTTTTATCGAAAAAAGGACTTCAGATTCGTGTTCAGCACCCCGAAAAACCCCTTAGAGAGTAGGTTTGAAAGCGATTAAACAGAGTTTATTTTTGAGCAATTTTGATGAAAAAACGCGAAAATAACCATGAAGGAAGCGTTTTATCGAAAAAAGGACTTCAGATTCGTGTTCAGCACCCCGAAAAACCCCTTAGAGAGTAGGTTTGAAAGCGATTAAACAGAGTTTATTTTTGAGCAATTTTGATGAAAAAACGCGAAAATAACCATGAAGGAAGCGTTTTATCGAAAAAAGGACTTCAGATTCGTGTTCAGCACCCCGAAAAACCCCTTAGAGAGTAGGTTTGAAAGCGATTAAACAGAGTTTATTTTTGAGCAATTTGATGAAAAAACGAGAAAATAACCATGAAGGAAGCGTTTTATCGAAAAAAGGACTTCAGATTCGTGTTCAGCACCCCGAAAACCCCTTAGAGAGTAGGTTTGAAAGCGATTAAACAGAGTTTATTTTTGAGCAATTTTGATGAAAAAACGCGAAAATAACCATGAAGGAAGCGTTTTATCGAAAAAAGGACTTCAGATTCGTGTTCAGCACCCCGAAAACCCCTTAGAGAGTAGGTTTGAAAGCGATTAAACAGAGTTTATTTTTGAGCAATTTTGATGAAAAAACGCGAAAATAACCATGAAGGAAGCGTTTTATCGAAAAAAGGACTTCAGATTCGTGTTCAGCACCCCGAAAAACCCCTTAGAGAGTAGGTTTGAAAGCGATTAAACAGAGTTTATTTTTGAGCAATTTTGATGAAAAAACGCGAAAATAACCATGAAGGAAGCGTTTTATCGAAAAAGGACTTCAGATTCGTGTTCAGCACCCCGAAAACCCCTTAGAGAGTAGGTTTGAAAGCGATTAAACAGAGTTTATTTTTGAGCAATTTTGATGAAAAAACGCGAAAATAACCATGAAGGAAGCGTTTTATCGAAAAAGGACTTCAGATTCGTGTTCAGCACCCCGAAAAACCCCTTAGAGAGTAGGTTTGAAAGCGATTAAACAGAGTTTATTTTTGAGCAATTTTGATGAAAAAACGCGAAAATAACCATGAAGGAAGCGTTTTATCGAAAAAGGACTTCAGATTCGTGTTCAGCACCCCGAAAAACCCCTTAGAGAGTAGGTTTGAAAGCGATTAAACAGAGTTTATTTTTGAGCAATTTTGATGAAAAAACGCGAAAATAACCATGAAGGAAGCGTTTTATCGAAAAAAGGACTTCAGATTCGTGTTC
This sequence comes from Creontiades dilutus, assembly GCA_031894815.1. Lineage (NCBI taxonomy): Eukaryota > Metazoa > Arthropoda > Insecta > Hemiptera > Miridae > Creontiades > Creontiades dilutus. The sequence goes on along the minus strand of JAVIWC010001097.1, from coordinate 1,087 downwards.
AGCACCCCGAAAAACCCCTTAGAGAGTAGGTTTGAAAGCGATTAAACAGAGTTTATTTTTGAGCAATTTTGATGAAAAAACGCGAAAATAACCATGAAGGAAGCGTTTTATCGAAAAAGGACTTCAGATTCGTGTTCAGCACCCCGAAAAACCCCTTAGAGAGTAGGTTTGAAAGCGATTAAACAGAGTTTATTTTTGAGCAATTTTGATGAAAAAACGCGAAAATAACCATGAAGGAAGCGTTTTATCGAAAAAAGGACTTCAGATTCGTGTTCAGCACCCCGAAAAACCCCTTAGAGAGTAGGTTTGAAAGCGATTAAACAGAGTTTATTTTTGAGCAATTTTGATGAAAAAACGCGAAAATAACCATGAAGGAAGCGTTTTATCGAAAAAGGACTTCAGATTCGTGTTCAGCACCCCGAAAAACCCCTTAGAGAGTAGGTTTGAAAGCGATTAAACAGAGTTTATTTTTGAGCAATTTTGATGAAAAAACGCGAAAATAACCATGAAGGAAGCGTTTTATCGAAAAAAGGACTTCAGATTCGTGTTCAGCACCCCGAAAACCCCTTAGAGAGTAGGTTTGAAAGCGATTAAACAGAGTTTATTTTTGAGCAATTTTGATGAAAAAACGCGAAAATAACCATGAAGGAAGCGTTTTATCGAAAAAAGGACTTCAGATTCGTGTTCAGCACCCCGAAAACCCCTTAGAGAGTAGGTTTGAAAGCGATTAAACAGAGTTTATTTTTGAGCAATTTTGATGAAAAAACGCGAAAATAACCATGAAGGAAGCGTTTTATCGAAAAAAGGACTTCAGATTCGTGTTCAGCACCCCGAAAAACCCCTTAGAGAGTAGGTTTGAAAGCGATTAAACAGAGTTTATTTTTGAGCAATTTTGATGAAAAAACGCGAAAATAACCATGAAGGAGGCGTTTTATCGAAAAAAGGACTTCAGATTCGTGTTCAGCACCCCGAAAAACCCCTTAAAGAGTAGGTTTGAAAGAGATTAAACAGAGTTTATTTTTGAGCAATTTTGATGAAAAAACGCGAAAATAACCATGAAGGAAGCGTTTTATCGAAAAAGGACTTC
>JAVIWC010001095.1:0-24186 GCA_031894815.1 Creontiades dilutus | reverse complement strand
GAATCTGGAGTCCTTTTTTCGATAAAACGCTTCCTTCATGGTTATTTTCGCGTTTTTTCATCAAAATTGCTCAAAAATAAACTCTGTTTAATCGCTTTCAAACCTACTCTCTAAGGGGTTTTCGGGGTGCTGAACACGAATCTGAAGTCCTTTTTTCGATAAAACGCTTCCTTCATGGTTATTTTCGCGTTTTTTCATCAAAATTGCTCAAAAATTAACTCTGTTTAATCGCTTTCAAACCTACTCTCTAAGGGGTTTTTCGGGGTGCTGAACACGAATCTGAAGTCCTTTTTTCGATAAAACGCTTCCTTCATGGTTATTTTCGCGTTTTTTCATCAAAATTGCTCAAAAATTAACTCTGTTTAATCGCTTTCAAACCTACTCTCTAAGGGGTTTTTCGGGTGCTGAACACGAATCTGAAGTCCTTTTTTCGATAAAACGCTTCCTTCATGGTTATTTTCGCGTTTTTTCATCAAAATTGCTCAAAAATAAACTCTGTTTAATCGCTTTCAAACCTACTCTCTAAGGGGTTTTTCGGGGTGCTGAACACGAATCTGAAGTCCTTTTTTCGATAAAACGCTTCCTTCATGGTTATTTTCGCGTTTTTTCATCAAAATTGCTCAAAAATTAACTCTGTTTAATCGCTTTCAAACCTACTCTCTAAGGGGTTTTTCGGGGTGCTGAACACGAATCTGAAGTCCTTTTTTTCGATAAAACGCTTCCTTCATGGTTATTTTCGCGTTTTTTCATCAAAATTGCTCAAAAATAAACTCTGTTTAATCGCTTTCAAACCTACTCTCTAAGGGGTTTTTCGGGGTGCTGAACACGAATCTGAAGTCCTTTTTTCGATAAAACGCTTCACACGAATCTGGAGTCCTTTTTTCGATAAAACGCTTCCTTCATGGTTATTTTCGCGTTTTTTCATCAAAATTGCTCAAAAATAAACTCTGTTTAATCGCTTTCAAACCTACTCTCTAAGGGGTTTTTCGGGGTGCTGAACACGAATCTGAAGTCCTTTTTTCGATAAAACGCTTCCTTCATGGTTATTTTCGCGTTTTTTCATCAAAATTGCTCAAAAATAAACTCTGTTTAATCGCTTTCAAACCTACTCTCTAAGGGGTTTTTCGGGGTGCTGAACACGAATCTGAAGTCCTTTTTTCGATAAAACGCTTCCTTCATGGTTATTTTCGCGTTTTTTCATCAAAATTGCTCAAAAATAACTCTGTTTAATCGCTTTCAAACCTACTCTCTAAGGGGTTTTTCGGGGTGCTGAACACGAATCTGAAGTCCTTTTTTCGATAAAACGCTTCCTTCATGGTTATTTTCGCGTTTTTTCATCAAAATTGCTCAAAAATAAACTCTGTTTAATCGCTTTCAAACCTACTCTCTAAGGGGTTTTTCGGGGTGCTGAACACGAATCTGAAGTCCTTTTTTCGATAAAACGCTTCCTTCATGGTTATTTTCGCGTTTTTTCATCAAAATTGCTCAAAAATAAACTCTGTTTAATCGCTTTCAAACCTACTCTCTAAGGGGTTTTTCGGGGTGCTGAACACGAATCTGAAGTCCTTTTTTCGATAAAACGCTTCCTTCATGGTTATTTTCGCGTTTTTTCATCAAAATTGCTCAAAAATTAACTCTGTTTAATCGCTTTCAAACCTACTCTCTAAGGGGTTTTTCGGGGTGCTGAACACGAATCTGAAGTCCTTTTTTCGATAAAACGCTTCCTTCATGGTTATTTTCGCGTTTTTTCATCAAAATTGCTCAAAAATTAACTCTGTTTAATCGCTTTCAAACCTACTCTCTAAGGGGTTTTTCGGGGTGCTGAACACGAATCTGAAGTCCTTTTTTCGATAAAACGCTTCCTTCATGGTTATTTTCGCGTTTTTTCATCAAAATTGCTCAAAAATTAACTCTGTTTAATCGCTTTCAAACCTACTCTCTAAGGGGTTTTCGGGGTGCTGAACACGAATCTGAAGTCCTTTTTTCGATAAAACGCTTCCTTCATGGTTATTTTCGCGTTTTTTCATCAAAATTGCTCAAAAATTAACTCTGTTTAATCGCTTTCAAACCTACTCTCTAAGGGGTTTTTCGGGGTGCTGAACACGAATCTGAAGTCCTTTTTTCGATAAAACGCTTCCTTCATGGTTATTTTCGCGTTTTTTCATCAAAATTGCTCAAAAATTAACTCTGTTTAATCGCTTTCAAACCTACTCTCTAAGGGGTTTTTCGGGGTGCTGAACACGAATCTGAAGTCCTTTACACGAATCTGGAGTCCTTTTTTCGATAAAACGCTTCCTTCATGGTTATTTTCGCGTTTTTTCATCAAAATTGCTCAAAAATAAACTCTGTTTAATCGCTTTCAAACCTACTCTCTAAGGGGTTTTTCGGGGTGCTGAACACGAATCTGAAGTCCTTTTTTCGATAAAACGCTTCCTTCATGGTTATTTTCGCGTTTTTTCATCAAAATTGCTCAAAAATTAACTCTGTTTAATCGCTTTCAAACCTACTCTCTAAGGGGTTTTTCGGGGTGCTGAACACGAATCTGAAGTCCTTTTTTCGATAAAACGCTTCCTTCATGGTTATTTTCGCGTTTTTTCATCAAAATTGCTCAAAAATTAACTCTGTTTAATCGCTTTCAAACCTACTCTCTAAGGGGTTTTTCGGGGTGCTGAACACGAATCTGAAGTCCTTTTTTCGATAAAACGCTTCCTTCATGGTTATTTTCGCGTTTTTTCATCAAAATTGCTCAAAAATTAACTCTGTTTAATCGCTTTCAAACCTACTCTCTAAGGGGTTTTTCGGGGTGCTGAACACGAATCTGAAGTCCTTTTTTCGATAAAACGCTTCCTTCATGGTTATTTTCGCGTTTTTTCATCAAAATTGCTCAAAAATAAACTCTGTTTAATCGCTTTCAAACCTACTCTCTAAGGGGTTTTTCGGGGTGCTGAACACGAATCTGAAGTCCTTTTTTCGATAAAACGCTTCCTTCATGGTTATTTTCGCGTTTTTTCATCAAAATTGCTCAAAAATTAACTCTGTTTAATCGCTTTCAAACCTACTCTCTAAGGGGTTTTTCGGGGTGCTGAACACGAATCTGAAGTCCTTTTTTCGATAAAACGCTTCCTTCATGGTTATTTTCGCGTTTTTTCATCAAAATTGCTCAAAAATTAACTCTGTTTAATCGCTTTCAAACCTACTCTCTAAGGGGTTTTTCGGGGTGCTGAACACGAATCTGAAGTCCTTTTTTCGATAAAACGCTTCCTTCATGGTTATTTTCGCGTTTTTTCATCAAAATTGCTCAAAAATTAAACTCTGTTTAATCGCTTTCAAACCTACTCTCTAAGGGGTTTTTCGGGGTGCTGAACACGAATCTGAAGTCCTTTTTTCGATAAAACGCTTCCTTCATGGTTATTTTCGCGTTTTTTCATCAAAATTGCTCAAAAATTAACTCTGTTTAATCGCTTTCAAACCTACTCTCTAAGGGGTTTTTCGGGGTGCTGAACACGAATCTGAAGTCCTTTTTTCGATAAAACGCTTCCTTCATGGTTATTTTCGCGTTTTTTCATCAAAATTGCTCAAAAATTAACTCTGTTTAATCGCTTTCAAACCTACTCTCTAAGGGGTTTTTCGGGGTGCTGAACACGAATCTGAAGTCCTTTTTTCGATAAAACGCTTCCTTCATGGTTATTTTCGCGTTTTTTCATCAAAATTGCTCAAAAATAAACTCTGTTTAATCGCTTTCAAACCTACTCTCTAAGGGGTTTTTCGGGGTGCTGAACACGAATCTGAAGTCCTTTTTTCGATAAAACGCTTCCTTCATGGTTATTTTCGCGTTTTTTCATCAAAATTGCTCAAAAATTAACTCTACACGAATCTGGAGTCCTTTTTTCGATAAAACGCTTCCTTCATGGTTATTTTCGCGTTTTTTCATCAAAATTGCTCAAAAATAAACTCTGTTTAATCGCTTTCAAACCTACTCTCTAAGGGGTTTTTCGGGGTGCTGAACACGAATCTGAAGTCCTTTTTTCGATAAAACGCTTCCTTCATGGTTATTTTCGCGTTTTTTCATCAAAATTGCTCAAAAATTAACTCTGTTTAATCGCTTTCAAACCTACTCTCTAAGGGGTTTTTCGGGGTGCTGAACACGAATCTGAAGTCCTTTTTTCGATAAAACGCTTCCTTCATGGTTATTTTCGCGTTTTTTCATCAAAATTGCTCAAAAATTAACTCTGTTTAATCGCTTTCAAACCTACTCTCTAAGGGGTTTTTCGGGGTGCTGAACACGAATCTGAAGTCCTTTTTTCGATAAAACGCTTCCTTCATGGTTATTTTCGCGTTTTTTCATCAAAATTGCTCAAAAATTAACTCTGTTTAATCGCTTTCAAACCTACTCTCTAAGGGGTTTTTCGGGGTGCTGAACACGAATCTGGAGTCCTTTTTTCGATAAAACGCTTCCTTCATGGTTATTTTCGCGTTTTTTCATCAAAATTGCTCAAAAATAAACTCTGTTTAATCGCTTTCAAACCTACTCTCTAAGGGGTTTTTCGGGGTGCTGAACACGAATCTGAAGTCCTTTTTTCGATAAAACGCTTCCTTCATGGTTATTTTCGCGTTTTTTCATCAAAATTGCTCAAAAATTAACTCTGTTTAATCGCTTTCAAACCTACTCTCTAAGGGGTTTTCGGGGTGCTGAACACGAATCTGAAGTCCTTTTTTCGATAAAACGCTTCCTTCATGGTTATTTTCGCGTTTTTTCATCAAAATTGCTCAAAAATTAACTCTGTTTAATCGCTTTCAAACCTACTCTCTAAGGGGTTTTTCGGGGTGCTGAACACGAATCTGAAGTCCTTTTTTCGATAAAACGCTTCCTTCATGGTTATTTTCGCGTTTTTTCATCAAAATTGCTCAAAAATTAACTCTGTTTAATCGCTTTCAAACCTACTCTCTAAGGGGTTTTTCGGGGTGCTGAACACGAATCTGGAGTCCTTTTTTCGATAAAACGCTTCCTTCATGGTTATTTTCGCGTTTTTTCATCAAAATTGCTCAAAAATTAACTCTGTTTAATCGCTTTCAAACCTACTCTCTAAGGGGTTTTTCGGGGTGCTGAACACGAATCTGGAGTCCTTTTTTCGATAAAACGCTTCCTTCATGGTTATTTTCGCGTTTTTTCATCAAAATTGCTCAAAAATAAACTCTGTTTAATCGCTTTCAAACCTACTCTCTAAGGGGTTTTTCGGGGTGCTGAACACGAATCTGAAGTCCTTTTTTCGATAAAACGCTTCCTTCATGGTTATTTTCGCGTTTTTTCATCAAAATTGCTCAAAAATTAACTCTGTTTAATCGCTTTCAAACCTACTCTCTAAGGGGTTTTTCGGGGTGCTGAACACGAATCTGAAGTCCTTTTTTCGATAAAACGCTTCCTTCATGGTTATTTTCGCGTTTTTTCATCAAAATTGCTCAAAAATTAACTCTGTTTAATCGCTTTCAAACCTACTCTCTAAGGGGTTTTTCGGGGTGCTGAACACGAATCTGAAGTCCTTTTTTCGATAAAACGCTTCCTTCATGGTTATTTTCGCGTTTTTTCATCAAAATTGCTCAAAAATTAACTCTGTTTAATCGCTTTCAAACCTACTCTCTAAGGGGTTTTTCGGGGTGCTGAACACGAATCTGAAGTCCTTTTTTCGATAAAACGCTTCCTTCATGGTTATTTTCGCGTTTTTTCATCAAAATTGCTCAAAAATTAACTCTGTTTAATCGCTTTCAAACCTACTCTCTAAGGGGTTTTTCGGGGTGCTGAACACGAATCTGAAGTCCTTTTTTCGATAAAACGCTTCCTTCATGGTTATTTTCGCGTTTTTTCATCAAAATTGCTCAAAAATTAACTCTGTTTAATCGCTTTCAAACCTACTCTCTAAGGGGTTTTTCGGGGTGCTGAACACGAATCTGAAGTCCTTTTTTCGATAAAACGCTTCCTTCATGGTTATTTTCGCGTTTTTTCATCAAAATTGCTCAAAAATTAACTCTGTTTAATCGCTTTCAAACCTACTCTCTAAGGGGTTTTTCGGGGTGCTGAACACGAATCTGAAGTCCTTTTTTCGATAAAACGCTTCCTTCATGGTTATTTTCGCGTTTTTTCATCAAAATTGCTCAAAAATTAACTCTGTTTAATCGCTTTCAAACCTACTCTCTAAGGGGTTTTTCGGGGTGCTGAACACGAATCTGGAGTCCTTTTTTCGATAAAACGCTTCCTTCATGGTTATTTTCGCGTTTTTTCATCAAAATTGCTCAAAAATTAACTCTGTTTAATCGCTTTCAAACCTACTCTCTAAGGGGTTTTTCGGGGTGCTGAACACGAATCTGAAGTCCTTTTTTCGATAAAACGCTTCCTTCATGGTTATTTTCGCGTTTTTTCATCAAAATTGCTCAAAAATTAACTCTGTTTAATCGCTTTCAAACCTACTCTCTAAGGGGTTTTTCGGGGTGCTGAACACGAATCTGAAGTCCTTTTTTCGATAAAACGCTTCCTTCATGGTTATTTTCGCGTTTTTTCATCAAAATTGCTCAAAAATTAACTCTGTTTAATCGCTTTCAAACCTACTCTCTAAGGGGTTTTTCGGGGTGCTGAACACGAATCTGAAGTCCTTTTTTCGATAAAACGCTTCCTTCATGGTTATTTTGCGTTTTTTCATCAAAATTGCTCAAAAATTAACTCTGTTTAATCGCTTTCAAACCTACTCTCTAAGGGGTTTTTCGGGGTGCTGAACACGAATCTGAAGTCCTTTTTTCGATAAAACGCTTCCTTCATGGTTATTTTCGCGTTTTTTCATCAAAATTGCTCAAAAATTAACTCTGTTTAATCGCTTTCAAACCTACTCTCTAAGGGGTTTTTCGGGGTGCTGAACACGAATCTGAAGTCCTTTTTTCGATAAAACGCTTCCTTCATGGTTATTTTCGCGTTTTTTCATCAAAATTGCTCAAAAATTAACTCTGTTTAATCGCTTTCAAACCTACTCTCTAAGGGGTTTTTCGGGGTGCTGAACACGAATCTGAAGTCCTTTTTTCGATAAAACGCTTCCTTCATGGTTATTTTCGCGTTTTTTCATCAAAATTGCTCAAAAATTAACTCTGTTTAATCGCTTTCAAACCTACTCTCTAAGGGGTTTTTCGGGGTGCTGAACACGAATCTGAAGTCCTTTTTTCGATAAAACGCTTCCTTCATGGTTATTTTCGCGTTTTTTCATCAAAATTGCTCAAAAATTAACTCTGTTTAATCGCTTTCAAACCTACTCTCTAAGGGGTTTTTCGGGGTGCTGAACACGAATCTGAAGTCCTTTTTTCGATAAAACGCTTCCTTCATGGTTATTTTCGCGTTTTTTCATCAAAATTGCTCAAAAATTAACTCTGTTTAATCGCTTTCAAACCTACTCTCTAAGGGGTTTTTCGGGGTGCTGAACACGAATCTGAAGTCCTTTTTTCGATAAAACGCTTCCTTCATGGTTATTTTCGCGTTTTTTCATCAAAATTGCTCAAAAATTAACTCTGTTTAATCGCTTTCAAACCTACTCTCTAAGGGGTTTTTCGGGGTGCTGAACACGAATCTGAAGTCCTTTTTTCGATAAAACGCTTCCTTCATGGTTATTTTCGCGTTTTTTCATCAAAATTGCTCAAAAATTAACTCTGTTTAATCGCTTTCAAACCTACTCTCTAAGGGGTTTTTCGGGGTGCTGAACACGAATCTGAAGTCCTTTTTTCGATAAAACGCTTCCTTCATGGTTATTTTCGCGTTTTTTCATCAAAATTGCTCAAAAATTAACTCTGTTTAATCGCTTTCAAACCTACTCTCTAAGGGGTTTTTCGGGGTGCTGAACACGAATCTGAAGTCCTTTTTTCGATAAAACGCTTCCTTCATGGTTATTTTCGCGTTTTTTCATCAAAATTGCTCAAAAATTAACTCTGTTTAATCGCTTTCAAACCTACTCTCTAAGGGGTTTTTCGGGGTGCTGAACACGAATCTGAAGTCCTTTTTTCGATAAAACGCTTCCTTCATGGTTATTTTCGCGTTTTTTCATCAAAATTGCTCAAAAATTAACTCTGTTTAATCGCTTTCAAACCTACTCTCTAAGGGGTTTTTCGGGGTGCTGAACACGAATCTGAAGTCCTTTTTTCGATAAAACGCTTTTGGTTATTTTCCATGGTTATTTTCGCGTTTTTTCATCAAAATTGCTCAAAAATTAACTCTGTTTAATCGCTTTCAAACCTACTCTCTAAGGGGTTTTTCGGGGTGCTGAACACGAATCTGGAGTCCTTTTTTCTCGGGGTGCTGAACACGAATCTGAAGTCCTTTTTTCGATAAAACGCTTCCTTCATGGTTATTTTCGCGTTTTTTCATCAAAATTGCTCAAAAATAAACTCTGTTTAATCGCTTTCAAACCTACTCTCTAAGGGGTTTTTCGGGGTGCTGAACACGAATCTGAAGTCCTTTTTTCGATAAAACGCTTCCTTCATGGTTATTTTCGCGTTTTTTCATCAAAATTGCTCAAAAATAAACTCTGTTTAATCGCTTTCAAACCTACTCTCTAAGGGGTTTTTCGGGGTGCTGAACACGAATCTGAAGTCCTTTTTTCGATAAAACGCTTCCTTCATGGTTATTTTCGCGTTTTTTCATCAAAATTGCTCAAAAATAAACTCTGTTTAATCGCTTTCAAACCTACTCTCTAAGGGGTTTTTCGGGGTGCTGAACACGAATCTGAAGTCCTTTTTTCGATAAAACGCTTCCTTCATGGTTATTTTCGCGTTTTTTCATCAAAATTGCTCAAAAATAAACTCTGTTTAATCGCTTTCAAACCTACTCTCTAAGGGGTTTTCGGGGTGCTGAACACGAATCTGAAGTCCTTTTTTCGATAAAACGCTTCCTTCATGGTTATTTTCGCGTTTTTTCATCAAAATTGCTCAAAAATAAACTCTGTTTAATCGCTTTCAAACCTACTCTCTAAGGGGTTTTTCGGGGTGCTGAACACGAATCTGAAGTCCTTTTTTCGATAAAACGCTTCCTTCATGGTTATTTTCGCGTTTTTTCATCAAAATTGCTCAAAAATAAACTCTGTTTAATCGCTTTCAAACCTACTCTCTAAGGGGTTTTTCGGGGTGCTGAACACGAATCTGAAGTCCTTTTTTCGATAAAACGCTTCCTTCATGGTTATTTTCGCGTTTTTTCATCAAAATTGCTCAAAAATTAACTCTGTTTAATCGCTTTCAAACCTACTCTCTAAGGGGTTTTCGGGGTGCTGAACACGAATCTGAAGTCCTTTTTTCGATAAAACGCTTCCTTCATGGTTATTTTCGCGTTTTTTCATCAAAATTGCTCAAAAATTAACTCTGTTTAATCGCTTTCAAACCTACTCTCTAAGGGGTTTTCGGGGTGCTGAACACGAATCTGAAGTCCTTTTTTCGATAAAACGCTTCCTTCATGGTTATTTTCGCGTTTTTTCATCAAAATTGCTCAAAAATAAACTCTGTTTAATCGCTTTCAAACCTACTCTCTAAGGGGTTTTTCGGGGTGCTGAACACGAATCTGAAGTCCTTTTTTCGATAAAACGCTTCCTTCATGGTTATTTTCGCGTTTTTTCATCAAAATTGCTCAAAAATAAACTCTGTTTAATCGCTTTCAAACCTACTCTCTAAGGGGTTTTCGGGGTGCTGAACACGAATCTGAAGTCCTTTTTTCGATAAAACGCTTCCTTCATGGTTATTTTCGCGTTTTTTCATCAAAATTGCTCAAAAATTAACTCTGTTTAATCGCTTTCAAACCAAGTTTAAGTGAAGGCAGTCGAAGTAAAACTTTTAAATGAATATTTTATTTGAGAATAAACACAGTGAGAAAAATAAGAACGCGAGGACAGACATTTGCCGGGAGAACTACTATAACCTTACAATCTCAGTTTGACCAACATGACAACAACGTAACAAAAGTAAGGACATGAGCCCAGTGAGGATTCAACCTACAAAACTCCCCCTTAATCCGAACGGACACACAAGTTTGAGATCAACGTTACAATTCAAGTCGCTAAAGATAACATGAACAAGAAGTTAGGCATATTATCAAATTTTCATAGTTTATCACCAGCACTTCACTAATAGTAAACAAAAATCAAGCAAATTTGTTACATAACTAAAATTTACATTCTTACATCACTAAAATCAAAATGCGACAAATCATCAATCAATAAAAGTAAAAGTCACAGGGCGCAATTAATAAATGTAAGCACTTAGAATTATTCATTTCACAATCAATTCACATCATCCCTATTCCCCTTTTGCAAGCATCAAGTTTAGCTTTCGACAAAGGTTTCGTCATCATATCAGCCCACATCTCATTAGTAGAAACATAACGAACATCAATCGATTTGTCCTGAATCTTTTCTTTGACATAGTGATACCTGACTGCTATGTGTTTTGTTCTTTTGAACAAGGTCTCACCATCAGCAATCTTGATTGCGCTTTGATTGTCACAGTACAATCTTAATGGTTTTTCTACTTTCGAGAGGCCTAATCCACACGACAATTCATCTGAGAAATTTTTTAAGAACACTGCTTCCTTGGAAGCTTCACTTAAGGCGTAATACTCAGCCTCAGTCGTAGACGTAGCGATACTCCGGAATTTCCGGGTTGACCAGGAAATGGCTCCATTTCCCAAAAGAAATACCCATCCACCAAAGGATTTGTAATCTGCATCATTGGCCCAATCAGAATCTGAGTATCCAAAAATGCAACGGTCTCCACCCGAATATTTAATTCCTAGTCCCAAAGTACCCTTGAGATACCTCAAAGCTCGTTTTGCAGCACCCCATTGAGCCTTCGTGTTGCTTTGATTGAACTGACTTAAGTAAGTGACAACGAAAGTCAAGTCAGGTCTGGATACAACGCATAAGAACATGAGCGATCCTATCAATTCTTGGTACGGACACTCAAAAGGTTCCCCATTTTCTAACTTTATGGTCTCTATTGGAGTTCCCACTGGCTTAGCGTCACTCATGCCAAAGCGGTTGAGAACATTTTCAGCATACTTTTGTTGAGAAATCGACAACGATTTTTCACCTCTATTTCGAACAATCTCCATCCCAAGAAACGACTTTATCGGACCCAAATCTTTAATGGCAAAAGCCTGAGAAAGTTTCTTTTTAATCAGTTTGGCTTGTTCTGCATCGTCATAAAACAAGGCCATATCATCAACAAAAAGAGCTATAATAATTTTCTTCCCACTTGCAAATTTCGTGAAAACACAAGGTTCATGTTTGCTTTGTTTGAAACCTAGAGAAAAGAACGTTTCCTTGACCTTTTCAAACCACATTTTACTGGACTGCTTGAGTCCATAAATTGATCTGAACAAACGACAAACTTTATTTTCCTTCCCCTTTTCAACAAATTCTTGAGGCTGCTCCATGTAAATTTCCTCTGAAATTTCAGCATTTAAAAATGCAGTGACGGCGTCAACGTGATCAATTTCAAGATCCAGCATTGCAGCCAAAGAAAATAACATCCTCAAGGAGGAAAAACGAATTACGGGCGAAAAAGTGTCTTTATAGTCAAATCCAAATTTTTGGCAGCAACCCTTAGCTACAAGCCTAGCCTTGAACACGGGAGTAGAGCAGTTAGGCTCAAATTTTGTTTTCAAAACCCATTTGTTTTTAATTACGTTCTTGTCTTTTGGCCTATCCACCAATTCCCAAGTCCCATTTTTCTTCAAAGATTCAAACTCCTTTTTCATTGCCCCCACCCATTTATCTCTATTTTTAGATTTAAGAGCATTTTCGACAGTTAACTCATCAGTATTACACATAGCGCTATTCAATACAAAATCATTGAGATGAGAAGGTAACCTGACATTTCGAGCTGATCGACGCGATGGCTCCCCCTCAACCTGGGGTGTACATGGCTCGTAGTCCTCGTCGTCTTCTACGTCAGGGTTAGTCCAGCTCTGGTCAGACTCAGTTGCTACTGAGCCTTCTTCTGTCGGCGCGGGGTCCTCGGATGAAATCTGTTCCTCAGTCAAAGTCTCTTCACCAGATAGAGTCGATTCATCTTCCATATCAGGCTCACTTGACACAGGTTCTTTATTACGTTCATTAGTGAGTGGCTGATCATCTTCCAAAAGAGGGAAACATGTCGAAAATATTTCTGCCTCAGCTTCTCCGAAATTTTTGTTGGCAAAATACATTTCTTTTTCGGAGAAAACGACGTCACGAGATATCTTCAACTCGTGGTTCTTGTCCAAGAGACGATATCCCTTCGTGGACTTGCAGTAGCCCACAAAAATGCAAACTTCACTTCTGGGGTCAAGTTTCTTTCTTTTAGGTCCATCAATTCTGACGTATGCCTTACAGCCAAAGAGTCGAATGTGTTCCAGGGAGATTTTCTTTCCACTCCAACGCTGCTCAGGAGTTTCCCCTGGTATTCGCCGCTGAGGTGATCGGTTCAGGAGGTAAATAGCCGTGTTTGCCGCTTCCGCCCAATAATTCTTGGGCACTCCAGCTCCGAGCATGAGAGCTCTTGTCCTTTCAAGAATTGACCGATTAAACCTCTCGGCAACCCCGTTCTGCTGTGGCGTATAGCTGCAGGTCAGCTGATGCTTGATGCCTCTTTTCTTGAAGAAGTTCTTTAAAGATTTATTCACAAACTCTCCTCCACGGTCGGACCGAAAAATTTTTACTTTTCTTCCTGTTTCTCTTTCCACTTCATTTACAAATTCAGGGATCACGTCAGCCACCTCATTTTTATTTTGCAGGAAGAAACCGAATATTTTTCTTGAATAATCGTCAATAATTGTGAATAAATATCTACATCCACTGAGGGATTCCACCTCCATTGGTCCACAAAGATCCATGTGTAGGAGATCCAGCTTGCCTGATGCCAATTTTACCTTATTTTTTGGGAAAGGTATACGCGCGTGTTTTGCCGTAATGCAAGCTTCACAAAGTACCTTGTCTTGGTAATCTTTATATTTCAATCCATGGGCTAGTCCATCTCGTAATAGCTGCATGGAAAAATGATTCAAGTGCCCCATTCGAGCGTGCCATAAATATTGATCGTCATGCCTAGCAACCGCAGCAGTTGCAGCTTGTGTGGCTGTGGTGATTGAGTACGTGCCGTTCTCACAAGGAGCCTGAAGAAACGCTTCCCTTTTCTCAGCTGAGACGTTTTCTTCGTCCATAATGTGGCAGCCTTCAGAGTCAAAAAGAACAGCGAATCCTTTCGAGACCAGTGCGCTCACTGAGAGCAAATTCGTTGTAAGTCCAGGGACGTACATGACGTTCGAGATAGTAGAAATGGCATTGGTGCCATCAACTTTGACTTCTACATTTCCAGTCCCACCACATGTCACTTTCACGTCATTAGCCAGCGTAATCGTCGCATCTTTGTTGACCTCTGATAAGCGATTAAACCAAGACTTTTCGCCAGTCATGTGGCCACTTGCACCTGAGTCTATGATCCACGTACGATCGGACGTGCGAGCGCTCATTGCGGCAAATAGTGAACGTTTATTCTCATTCTTTCCTTTGCTGGAATTTTTCTCTACATTCTTGCCCCTTTCTGGACATTTATTTGCAAAATGGGTTTCGGATTTGCAGATCCAGCAAACGTTCTTCCTAGAATTATTCCGAAAGTTAGGTTTCTTTTTATGAGCAGCCAAAGCGGCTTCATCGGAATTTGCTTTCAATGGATTTCCCCATTTGACATCCTGAAGTAACTTTAGTTTAACGTACTCGCTCGTCAACTCCTTTCCGGCATTCTCTAGCGCCATTACCATTGGTTCGTACTCAGATGGTAACCCCATCAACAATATGGCAGCTAGGAAATCGTCGTCTATCGGTTTTCCAATCGCCGTCAACTGCTCAGAGAGCTGAAGAGCCTCGTTGACATACGATTCCATGGTCTTGTGTTTGGTCAGCCTTATATCACATAAAGAACGGAGTAATTTTACTCTTCGATTGATTCCCTTGTCCTCATATACCTTGTGAAGCGACTCCCAAGCTTCCCTGGCGGTACTGCAGTGCATGACATGAGCGTAGGCACATTTATCAAGGGACAGGTTGATAGCCGATAATGCTTTTTCGTCACGCCTTGCCCTGACGCTGGCAGAGGTAACATCGTCTTCCGGATAACCTTCTATTGTTTGCCACAACCCCTGGTATTTCAGTGAATTTTTGAGTTGAAATTCCCACGATAAGAAGTTTTTAGCACCAACTAAACGTTCGACACTCACCATCATTGACGATGTGTTTTCTTGAGCCCCCATCTTCCTGGTGACCCGATCCGTGACAACAATTTTTGCAGTTGTTCACACACAAAGTCAATCAACTTCACTTAAAATCGTTCGCCTGGGCCCATAACCGATGTTAGGAGGAAGTTTAAGTGAAGGCAGTCGAAGTAAAACTTTTAAATGAATATTTTATTTGAGAATAAACACAGTGAGAAAAATAAGAACGCGAGGACAGACATTTGCCGGGAGAACTACTATAACCTTACAATCTCAGTTTGACCAACATGACAACAACGTAACAAAAGTAAGGACATGACATGGTTATTTTCGCGTTTTTTCATCAAAATTGCTCAAAAATAAACTCTGTTTAATCGCTTTCAAACCTACTCTCTAAGGGGTTTTTCGGGGTGCTGAACACGAATCTGAAGTCCTTTTTTCGATAAAACGCTTCCTTCATGGTTATTTTCGCGTTTTTTCATCAAAATTGCTCAAAAATTAACTCTGTTTAATCGCTTTCAAACCTACTCTCTAAGGGGTTTTTCGGGGTGCTGAACACGAATCTGAAGTCCTTTTTTCGATAAAACGCTTCCTTCATGGTTATTTTCGCGTTTTTTCATCAAAATTGCTCAAAAATAAACTCTGTTTAATCGCTTTCAAACCTACTCTCTAAGGGGTTTTTCGGGGTGCTGAACACGAATCTGAAGTCCTTTTTTCGATAAAACGCTTCCTTCATGGTTATTTTCGCGTTTTTTCATCAAAATTGCTCAAAAATTAACTCTGTTTAATCGCTTTCAAACCTACTCTCTAAGGGGTTTTTCGGGGTGCTGAACACGAATCTGAAGTCCTTTTTTCGATAAAACGCTTCCTTCATGGTTATTTTCGCGTTTTTTCATCAAAATTGCTCAAAAATTAACTCTGTTTAATCGCTTTCAAACCTACTCTCTAAGGGGTTTTTCGGGGTGCTGAACACGAATCTGAAGTCCTTTTTTCGATAAAACGCTTCCTTCATGGTTATTTTCGCGTTTTTTCATCAAAATTGCTCAAAAATTAACTCTGTTTAATCGCTTTCAAACCTACTCTCTAAGGGGTTTTTCGGGGTGCTGAACACGAATCTGAAGTCCTTTTTTCGATAAAACGCTTCCTTCATGGTTATTTTCGCGTTTTTTCATCAAAATTGCTCAAAAATAAACTCTGTTTAATCGCTTTCAAACCTACTCTCTAAGGGGTTTTTCGGGGTGCTGAACACGAATCTGAAGTCCTTTTTTCGATAAAACGCTTCCTTCATGGTTATTTTCGCGTTTTTTCATCAAAATTGCTCAAAAATTAACTCTGTTTAATCGCTTTCAAACCTACTCTCTAAGGGGTTTTTCGGGGTGCTGAACACGAATCTGAAGTCCTTTTTTCGATAAAACGCTTCCTTCATGGTTATTTTCGCGTTTTTTCATCAAAATTGCTCAAAAATTAACTCTGTTTAATCGCTTTCAAACCTACTCTCTAAGGGGTTTTTCGGGGTGCTGAACACGAATCTGAAGTCCTTTTTTCGATAAAACGCTTCCTTCATGGTTATTTTCGCGTTTTTTCATCAAAATTGCTCAAAAATAAACTCTGTTTAATCGCTTTCAAACCTACTCTCTAAGGGGTTTTTCGGGGTGCTGAACACGAATCTGAAGTCCTTTTTTCGATAAAACGCTTCCTTCATGGTTATTTTCGCGTTTTTTCATCAAAATTGCTCAAAAATAAACTCTGTTTAATCGCTTTCAAACCTACTCTCTAAGGGGTTTTTCGGGGTGCTGAACACGAATCTGAAGTCCTTTTTTCGATAAAACGCTTCCTTCATGGTTATTTTCGCGTTTTTTCATCAAAATTGCTCAAAAATTAACTCTGTTTAATCGCTTTCAAACCTACTCTCTAAGGGGTTTTTCGGGGTGCTGAACACGAATCTGAAGTCCTTTTTTCGATAAAACGCTTCCTTCATGGTTATTTTCGCGTTTTTTCATCAAAATTGCTCAAAAATAAACTCTGTTTAATCGCTTTCAAACCTACTCTCTAAGGGGTTTTTCGGGGTGCTGAACACGAATCTGAAGTCCTTTTTTCGATAAAACGCTTCCTTCATGGTTATTTTCGCGTTTTTTCATCAAAATTGCTCAAAAATTAACTCTGTTTAATCGCTTTCAAACCTACTCTCTAAGGGGTTTTTCGGGGTGCTGAACACGAATCTGAAGTCCTTTTTTCGATAAAACGCTTCCTTCATGGTTATTTTCGCGTTTTTTCATCAAAATTGCTCAAAAATAAACTCTGTTTAATCGCTTTCAAACCTACTCTCTAAGGGGTTTTTCGGGGTGCTGAACACGAATCTGAAGTCCTTTTTACGATAAAACGCTTCCTTCATGGTTATTTTCGCGTTTTTTCATCAAAATTGCTCAAAAATTAACTCTGTTTAATCGCTTTCAAACCTACTCTCTAAGGGGTTTTTCGGGGTGCTGAACACGAATCTGAAGTCCTTTTTTCGATAAAACGCTTCCTTCATGGTTATTTTCGCGTTTTTTCATCAAAATTGCTCAAAAATTAACTCTGTTTAATCGCTTTCAAACCTACTCTCTAAGGGGTTTTTCGGGGTGCTGAACACGAATCTGAAGTCCTTTTTTCGATAAAACGCTTCCTTCATGGTTATTTTCGCGTTTTTTCATCAAAATTGCTCAAAAATTAACTCTGTTTAATCGCTTTCAAACCTACTCTCTAAGGGGTTTTTCGGGGTGCTGAACACGAATCTGAAGTCCTTTTTTCGATAAAACGCTTCCTTCATGGTTATTTTCGCGTTTTTTCATCAAAATTGCTCAAAAATTAACTCTGTTTAATCGCTTTCAAACCTACTCTCTAAGGGGTTTTTCGGGGTGCTGAACACGAATCTGAAGTCCTTTTTTCGATAAAACGCTTCCTTCATGGTTATTTTCGCGTTTTTTCATCAAAATTGCTCAAAAATTAACTCTGTTTAATCGCTTTCAAACCTACTCTCTAAGGGGTTTTTCGGGGTGCTGAACACGAATCTGAAGTCCTTTTTTCGATAAAACGCTTCCTTCATGGTTATTTTCGCGTTTTTTCATCAAAATTGCTCAAAAATAAACTCTGTTTAATCGCTTTCAAACCTACTCTCTAAGGGGTTTTTCGGGGTGCTGAACACGAATCTGAAGTCCTTTTTTCGATAAAACGCTTCCTTCATGGTTATTTTCGCGTTTTTTCATCAAAATTGCTCAAAAATTAACTCTGTTTAATCGCTTTCAAACCTACTCTCTAAGGGGTTTTTCGGGGTGCTGAACACGAATCTGAAGTCCTTTTTTCGATAAAACGCTTCCTTCATGGTTATTTTCGCGTTTTTTCATCAAAATTGCTCAAAAATTAACTCTGTTTAATCGCTTTCAAACCTACTCTCTAAGGGGTTTTTCGGGGTGCTGAACACGAATCTGAAGTCCTTTTTTCGATAAAACGCTTCCTTCATGGTTATTTTCGCGTTTTTTCATCAAAATTGCTCAAAAATAAACTCTGTTTAATCGCTTTCAAACCTACTCTCTAAGGGGTTTTTCGGGGTGCTGAACACGAATCTGAAGTCCCGATAAAACGCTTCCTTCATGGTTATTTTCGCGTTTTTTCATCAAAATTGCTCAAAAATTAACTCTGTTTAATCGCTTTCAAACCTACTCTCTAAGGGGTTTTTCGGGGTGCTGAACACGAATCTGAAGTCCTTTTTTCGATAAAACGCTTCCTTCATGGTTATTTTCGCGTTTTTTCATCAAAATTGCTCAAAAATAAACTCTGTTTAATACACGAATCTGGAGTCCTTTTTTCGATAAAACGCTTCCTTCATGGTTATTTTCGCGTTTTTTCATCAAAATTGCTCAAAAATAAACTCTGTTTAATCGCTTTCAAACCTACTCTCTAAGGGGTTTTTCGGGGTGCTGAACACGAATCTGAAGTCCTTTTTTCGATAAAACGCTTCCTTCATGGTTATTTTCGCGTTTTTTCATCAAAATTGCTCAAAAATTAACTCTGTTTAATCGCTTTCAAACCTACTCTCTAAGGGGTTTTTCGGGGTGCTGAACACGAATCTGAAGTCCTTTTTTCGATAAAACGCTTCCTTCATGGTTATTTTCGCGTTTTTTCATCAAAATTGCTCAAAAATTAACTCTGTTTAATCGCTTTCAAACCTACTCTCTAAGGGGTTTTTCGGGGTGCTGAACACGAATCTGAAGTCCTTTTTTCGATAAAACGCTTCCTTCATGGTTATTTTCGCGTTTTTTCATCAAAATTGCTCAAAAATTAACTCTGTTTAATCGCTTTCAAACCTACTCTCTAAGGGGTTTTTCGGGGTGCTGAACACGAATCTGAAGTCCTTTTTTCGATAAAACGCTTCCTTCATGGTTATTTTCGCGTTTTTTCATCAAAATTGCTCAAAAATTAACTCTGTTTAATCGCTTTCAAACCTACTCTCTAAGGGGTTTTTCGGGGTGCTGAACACGAATCTGAAGTCCTTTTTTCGATAAAACGCTTCCTTCATGGTTATTTTCGCGTTTTTTCATCAAAATTGCTCAAAAATTAACTCTGTTTAATCGCTTTCAAACCTACTCTCTAAGGGGTTTTTCGGGGTGCTGAACACGAATCTGAAGTCCTTTTTTCGATAAAACGCTTCCTTCATGGTTATTTTCGCGTTTTTTCATCAAAATTGCTCAAAAATTAACTCTGTTTAATCGCTTTCAAACCTACTCTCTAAGGGGTTTTTCGGGGTGCTGAACACGAATCTGAAGTCCTTTTTTCGATAAAACGCTTCCTTCATGGTTATAAAACGCTTTCGGTTATTTTCGCGTTTTTTCATCAAAATTGCTCAAAAATAAACTCTGTTTAATCGCTTTCAAACCTACTCTCTAAGGGGTTTTTCGGGGTGCTGAACACGAATCTGAAGTCCTTTTTTCGATAAAACGCTTCCTTCATGGTTATTTTCGCGTTTTTTCATCAAAATTGCTCAAAAATTAACTCTGTTTAATCGCTTTCAAACCTACTCTCTAAGGGGTTTTTCGGGGTGCTGAACACGAATCTGAAGTCCTTTTTTCGATAAAACGCTTCCTTCATGGTTATTTTCGCGTTTTTTCATCAAAATTGCTCAAAAATTAACTCTGTTTAATCGCTTTCAAACCTACTCTCTAAGGGGTTTTTCGGGGTGCTGAACACGAATCTGAAGTCCTTTTTTCGATAAAACGCTTCCTTCATGGTTATTTTCGCGTTTTTTCATCAAAATTGCTCAAAAATTAACTCTGTTTAATCGCTTTCAAACCTACTCTCTAAGGGGTTTTTCGGGGTGCTGAACACGAATCTGGAGTCCTTTTTTCGATAAAACGCTTCCTTCATGGTTATTTTCGCGTTTTTTCATCAAAATTGCTCAAAAATAAACTCTGTTTAATCGCTTTCAAACCTACTCTCTAAGGGGTTTTTCGGGGTGCTGAACACGAATCTGAAGTCCTTTTTTCGATAAAACGCTTCCTTCATGGTTATTTTCGCGTTTTTTCATCAAAATTGCTCAAAAATTAACTCTGTTTAATCGCTTTCAAACCTACTCTCTAAGGGGTTTTTCGGGGTGCTGAACACGAATCTGAAGTCCTTTTTTCGATAAAACGCTTCCTTCATGGTTATTTTCGCGTTTTTTCATCAAAATTGCTCAAAAATTAACTCTGTTTAATCGCTTTCAAACCTACTCTCTAAGGGGTTTTTCGGGGTGCTGAACACGAATCTGAAGTCCTTTTTTCGATAAAACGCTTCCTTCATGGTTATTTTCGCGTTTTTTCATCAAAATTGCTCAAAAATTAACTCTGTTTAATCGCTTTCAAACCTACTCTCTAAGGGGTTTTTCGGGGTGCTGAACACGAATCTGAAGTCCTTTTTTCGATAAAACGCTTCCTTCATGGTTATTTTCGCGTTTTTTCATCAAAATTGCTCAAAAATTAACTCTGTTTAATCGCTTTCAAACCTACTCTCTAAGGGGTTTTTCGGGGTGCTGAACACGAATCTGAAGTCCTTTTTTCGATAAAACGCTTCCTTCATGGTTATTTTCGCGTTTTTTCATCAAAATTGCTCAAAAATTAACTCTGTTTAATCGCTTTCAAACCTACTCTCTAAGGGGTTTTTCGGGGTGCTGAACACGAATCTGGAGTCCTTTTTTCGATAAAACGCTTCCTTCATGGTTATTTTCGCGTTTTTTCATCAAAATTGCTCAAAAATAAACTCTGTTTAATCGCTTTCAAACCTACTCTCTAAGGGGTTTTTCGGGGTGCTGAACACGAATCTGAAGTCCTTTTTTCGATAAAACGCTTCCTTCATGGTTATTTTCGCGTTTTTTCATCAAAATTGCTCAAAAATTAACTCTGTTTAATCGCTTTCAAACCTACTCTCTAAGGGGTTTTTCGGGGTGCTGAACACGAATCTGAAGTCCTTTTTTCGATAAAACGCTTCCTTCATGGTTATTTTCGCGTTTTTTCATCAAAATTGCTCAAAAATTAACTCTGTTTAATCGCTTTCAAACCTACTCTCTAAGGGGTTTTTCGGGGTGCTGAACACGAATCTGAAGTCCTTTTTTCGATAAAACGCTTCCTTCATGGTTATTTTCGCGTTTTTTCATCAAAATTGCTCAAAAATTAACTCTGTTTAATCGCTTTCAAACCTACTCTCTAAGGGGTTTTTCGGGGTGCTGAACACGAATCTGAAGTCCTTTTTTCGATAAAACGCTTCCTTCATGGTTATTTTCGCGTTTTTTCATCAAAATTGCTCAAAAATTAACTCTGTTTAATCGCTTTCAAACCTACTCTCTAAGGGGTTTTTCGGGGTGCTGAACACGAATCTGAAGTCCTTTTTTCGATAAAACGCTTCCTTCATGGTTATTTTCGCGTTTTTTCATCAAAATTGCTCAAAAATTAACTCTGTTTAATCGCTTTCAAACCTACTCTCTAAGGGGTTTTTCGGGGTGCTGAACACGAATCTGAAGTCCTTTTTTCGATAAAACGCTTCCTTCATGGTTATTTTCGCGTTTTTTCATCAAAATTGCTCAAAAATTAACTCTGTTTAATCGCTTTCAAACCTACTCTCTAAGGGGTTTTTCGGGGTGCTGAACACGAATCTGAAGTCCTTTTTTCGATAAAACGCTTCCTTCATGGTTATTTTCGCGTTTTTTCATCAAAATTGCTCAAAAATTAACTCTGTTTAATCGCTTTCAAACCTACTCTCTAAGGGGTTTTTCGGGGTGCTGAACACGAATCTGGAGTCCTTTTTTCGATAAAACGCTTCCTTCATGGTTATTTTCGCGTTTTTTCATCAAAATTGCTCAAAAATAAACTCTGTTTAATCGCTTTCAAACCTACTCTCTAAGGGGTTTTTCGGGGTGCTGAACACGAATCTGAAGTCCTTTTTTCGATAAAACGCTTCCTTCATGGTTATTTTCGCGTTTTTTCATCAAAATTGCTCAAAAATTAACTCTGTTTAATCGCTTTCAAACCTACTCTCTAAGGGGTTTTTCGGGGTGCTGAACACGAATCTGAAGTCCTTTTTTCGATAAAACGCTTCCTTCATGGTTATTTTCGCGTTTTTTCATCAAAATTGCTCAAAAATTAACTCTGTTTAATCGCTTTCAAACCTACTCTCTAAGGGGTTTTTCGGGGTGCTGAACACGAATCTGAAGTCCTTTTTTCGATAAAACGCTTCCTTCATGGTTATTTTCGCGTTTTTTCATCAAAATTGCTCAAAAATTAACTCTGTTTAATCGCTTTCAAACCTACTCTCTAAGGGGTTTTTCGGGGTGCTGAACACGAATCTGAAGTCCTTTTTTCGATAAAACGCTTCCTTCATGGTTATTTTCGCGTTTTTTCATCAAAATTGCTCAAAAATTAACTCTGTTTAATCGCTTTCAAACCTACTCTCTAAGGGGTTTTTCGGGGTGCTGAACACGAATCTGAAGTCCTTTTTTCGATAAAACGCTTCCTTCATGGTTATTTTCGCGTTTTTTCATCAAAATTGCTCAAAAATTAACTCTGTTTAATCGCTTTCAAACCTACTCTCTAAGGGGTTTTTCGGGGTGCTGAACACGAATCTGAAGTCCTTTTTTCGATAAAACGCTTCCTTCATGGTTATTTTCGCGTTTTTTCATCAAAATTGCTCAAAAATTAACTCTGTTTAATCGCTTTCAAACCTACTCTCTAAGGGGTTTTTCGGGGTGCTGAACACGAATCTGAAGTCCTTTTTTCGATAAAACGCTTCCTTCATGGTTATTTTCGCGTTTTTTCATCAAAATTGCTCAAAAATTAACTCTGTTTAATCGCTTTCAAACCTACTCTCTAAGGGGTTTTTCGGGGTGCTGAACACGAATCTGAAGTCCTTTTTTCGATAAAACGCTTCCTTCATGGTTATTTTCGCGTTTTTTCATCAAAATTGCTCAAAAATTAACTCTGTTTAATCGCTTTCAAACCTACTCTCTAAGGGGTTTTTCGGGGTGCTGAACACGAATCTGAAGTCCTTTTTTCGATAAAACGCTTCCTTCATGGTTATTTTCGCGTTTTTTCATCAAAATTGCTCAAAAATTAACTCTGTTTAATCGCTTTCAAACCTACTCTCTAAGGGGTTTTTCGGGGTGCTGAACACGAATCTGGAGTCCTTTTTTCGATAAAACGCTTCCTTCATGGTTATTTTCGCGTTTTTTCATCAAAATTGCTCAAAAATAAACTCTGTTTAATCGCTTTCAAACCTACTCTCTAAGGGGTTTTTCGGGGTGCTGAACACGAATCTGAAGTCCTTTTTTCGATAAAACGCTTCCTTCATGGTTATTTTCGCGTTTTTTCATCAAAATTGCTCAAAAATTAACTCTGTTTAATCGCTTTCAAACCTACTCTCTAAGGGGTTTTTCGGGGTGCTGAACACGAATCTGAAGTCCTTTTTTCGATAAAACGCTTCCTTCATGGTTATTTTCGCGTTTTTTCATCAAAATTGCTCAAAAATTAACTCTGTTTAATCGCTTTCAAACCTACTCTCTAAGGGGTTTTTCGGGGTGCTGAACACGAATCTGAAGTCCTTTTTTCGATAAAACGCTTCCTTCATGGTTATTTTCGCGTTTTTTCATCAAAATTGCTCAAAAATTAACTCTGTTTAATCGCTTTCAAACCTACTCTCTAAGGGGTTTTTCGGGGTGCTGAACACGAATCTGGAGTCCTTTTTTCGATAAAACGCTTCCTTCATGGTTATTTTCGCGTTTTTTCATCAAAATTGCTCAAAAATTAACTCTGTTTAATCGCTTTCAAACCTACTCTCTAAGGGGTTTTTCGGGGTGCTGAACACGAATCTGAAGTCCTTTTTTCGATAAAACGCTTCCTTCATGGTTATTTTCGCGTTTTTTCATCAAAATTGCTCAAAAATTAACTCTGTTTAATCGCTTTCAAACCTACTCTCTAAGGGGTTTTTCGGGGTGCTGAACACGAATCTGAAGTCCTTTTTTCGATAAAACGCTTCCTTCATGGTTATTTTCGCGTTTTTTCATCAAAATTGCTCAAAAATTAACTCTGTTTAATCGCTTTCAAACCTACTCTCTAAGGGGTTTTTCGGGGTGCTGAACACGAATCTGGAGTCCTTTTTTCGATAAAACGCTTCCTTCATGGTTATTTTCGCGTTTTTTCATCAAAATTGCTCAAAAATAAACTCTGTTTAATCGCTTTCAAACCTACTCTCTAAGGGGTTTTTCGGGGTGCTGAACACGAATCTGAAGTCCTTTTTTCGATAAAACGCTTCCTTCATGGTTATTTTCGCGTTTTTTCATCAAAATTGCTCAAAAATTAACTCTGTTTAATCGCTTTCAAACCTACTCTCTAAGGGGTTTTTCGGGGTGCTGAACACGAATCTGGAGTCCTTTTTTC
>JAVIWC010001093.1:0-24422 GCA_031894815.1 Creontiades dilutus | reverse complement strand
CTGAGACATGATTTTCAAATGTAGTTTGAATTCAATTGCTGAGAAAAGCACATTTTTGTCTCACGTTCCCTTCATGGTCTAGGTGCACCACTGGGGTATCAGGGCAGAAGCCGCCACTGTTGACTTGTTTAATGTCTCAACATTACTAGTAGAAAGTACTTTATCATTGAGTTAGTTAATACAGTTTTGTATAAGATCGTAATGTGTAACATATTCAACCCCTCCCAAGAAGGCAGACAATGTTCTACTAAACTACTGAGAATCCAAGGATTTGTAAAGGTGGCGCTACTGCTAGTATAGTATCCATGCGCTACATGGTTTAACACGAGCCTTCCTCCTTTTCTTCCATGTTAATAATTATAATTTTGTATGTAAAAAATGACTGGCTATTTGTAAAAAATAAAAGACCACAAGGCCAAATTCTACTGTTATCAGCAACTCTCCTAAAAAAAAATGGATATTTGTCCAAACCTGTGGAATAAATACATTATTTGATTTAAACTGAAGCAACATACCTGGATCGACTGACATTGCTGATAGGTTTTGTGCTGTTGATTCGTTTGCACCCATGATGGTTCAATAGAACAATGATACAATTGGAACGGAGGGCTGCTTCAAGAATAACTCTGAAAAAGACATTACCAGTTATAGAATACCAACCATGCATTGTCAAGCATTCTACTGTAAATTATTCAAGAAGATTTGAAATTGAATTTTGGAAATTTAAGGCGGAATTCATGGTGAGATGCTAATAGGAGTATCCGTTTAAAAAAATTAAACCAATCCATTGCGGTTACTGAATTAAGACTGGTCTTATCCTATCTGAACAAGTATTCAAAATAGATTTTACAGTACTTGGAATGCAGTTCTGAGAAGCCTCTATGCCAATTAGAAGGATGTGAGCATCTGCTATAAGATCACACGATGTAGAGGATACAGGGCAGAATTTCAAGGCGTTTTCAGTTTGTATTGAGGTGGGCATATGCAAATTAACCAATCAGAGAGCTTGAAAAAATCAATCGAGGATCATTTTGATTCAGTTGCTCCTATAGCTTGGGGCACCCCAGGCGTATTTTGATCTTATCATTTCGTTATCAATGCATTCATACTGCTCAGCCCACAAGTAACATGTTACTCTAAAATATGTACAGATCATGTTCGAATTTTGTGCGTGGATTCCACATCTGCAACGTCCATCCGCATTAGGGGCCTTGAAACCTCTTAAAATGTATGTAAAATATCCGTTGTTTTTCACATGGACTCCACTTGGGGTCTAGTTGGTCCTAACTTCTATTCGCCCTGATCATCTCACACAACGCTACGAGCCAAAAACGTAGACCTTGGAGGTCTTTCTCAGGGCAGCACAGGATGTGGGCTAAATACTTACAACCTACACATTGCCAAGTGAGATTGTCATTGGCGAAAGATTCTGAACAGATGAAGCAAGTTTCCGAATCGGAAGAGTTGAGGAGTCTATCCAATCCGTCCTCGACCTCATCGTCACAAAGATGTTTCGAGTCATAGCTCTCTGTAGAGTGATTACGAGTGATTGGATTAATTTGGTCATTCATTTTGAGCTGCCTTGCTGTGTGGGCTCATGCCAGTTACTTTGCTCACTGGGGTGACCCCTTCTTTGACGGGCCCAACCCCATGGTAAATGAGCAGGCTGACTCCAACACTATAATTTTTTAAATCACCTGGCGTTACCATAATTCTGACTCAACAAGGTTGCTGTTTCAACGGTACTGTTCCAGTCTGTCCCCAAATGCAACCCCATTGCAACCTCCCACACATATCGAAAAATATCTGTCTCCTATCGATATAGGTCCACGCTTTCGATGTGTGTTCGAATGTGTTCTGTCTAGTTTGCTGGTCTAGATGCTCGCTAGCTTCTCCAAAATAAAAAAAATATCCTAAATCAATCCTTTTAGTAAAGTATAGATCACTTGGACAAATAGATCAATGAATTATGAACGTATCGATTGCATACTTATTTCTGAGTCTGTATCCTGCCCTTCTCATTGGTTCATTTACAAAACTATTGATATATTTTTCGATATGTGTGGGAGGTTGTAATGGTGTTGCGTGTGGAGACAGACCAGAACAGTACCGTTTCAACATCATAGTTAGGTAATACGTGCCTCCACAACTGGAGAGGCTAAAAACGTGAAGAAAAATTGATAAAGCCATACCTAGGGATGTTCCGATATTATCGATATCAATAAATATCGATATTTCTCTTTCGATATTATATCGATATAAGGATTTCGATATTATCGTGATATCGAAAGGTTTAGGTGAATATCGGATTTCGATATTGCATTATTTTGAGTTAGCTATTTTAATAAAAGATATAATAATAGATAAAATAACAAAGAAACTAAAATTTCATTCTGCTCATGTATGCATATAAGTTTTGCTAAATATTATCTTTGGGTGAAAAGGTTTGTGTTTCAGTTATGCCTATTCCAACAGCATATTTGCAATATAAAGTTTAAAAAAATGTACCAGAATCATATTGCTCAAATGATTATTTCTGTTTTCGTACTGGAAATTCACTGTGTGATTGTTTTGGGTAACTTATATTAATTAAACTAAAAAAAAATGTTTTCAACCAAATTTTACAGTAAGGAATGAAAATTTCTTCCAATTTATATCAATTTACCCAATTTTCTACATTATAATTCATTATAAAATCAGTTTGAGATTGTAGTAATATAATCACGTGAATACAAAGAGTTTTGTCATAAAATTGTGAGCAATCACAAAAATTGGTAATATCATTCGATATTGCTGATTTCGATATTTTGTTGCGATATTATCGGTGTATCGATGTTGATGGTTAATATCGTTATCGATATCGAATATCGGAAGACCCTCGATATCGGAACAACCCTAGCCATACCCCTTGCTTAGTTTTACGGGAGCTAAATTAAGAGCAACACACTTCGGCGTCCTGTAAGAGATGAAATTACCATGGGGAAGATTCATACCACCCGTATTTAGTTCGCAAGCACGCCGACAAAGGTATCTGATAGTTTGAGGCCTTCCCAAATCTTCCATCCAGGCAAAAACTCACTGACCCTGTGACCGCGGCGACCTCACTCTCCCCTAATGATTAAGACGGACGGTGAACCAAGATAAAGGAAATATACCCCTATTGCTCTTTGAAACTATGAATCTGCCGCAAGTCGAAACAGCATAAGAATACTGTAATTTACTGTATTTAAAATATGTTTCACAATAATAAGATTGACCACTGCGAAATGCCATTTAATATTATTGTAAGCAAAAAGAGTCTGTATGCTTCCAACTTGTGAGTAACTAGATGAGTTCATAAAAGAACTTGTTTAACGTTAACTAGTTAGTAGGTAAAGCTGCCAAGACAAAATTGCCTTAATATTTGGGTACAGATTAACTTCCGAAAATTCGCAAATGGCTTAATGATTAAGGGATTAATACGGAAAGAAAGAGGGAAGGTGAACCAAGATAATGGAAATAGACCCCTTCAAACACAGGAAAGAAGTTCGTATCTATTACTCTCTGCGAATAGCAATCTGCCGCAAGTCGAACCAGTACAATACTGTCATTTACTGAATGTATGTTTCAAATATGAATAAACAAAAACACATTTCTATAAACTCTGTTCAACAGACGCATCCTTATATTGAAATACTTCAACCTTATCAATATCAATCAGATACATCAGCAGGTATACGAATTCATCGCACAGAGTGCTCTAGAAATATGTTTTCGTTGTACTTACTAAAGATGGAATGAGCAGTTTAAAGAAGAAATCAATCACAGCAAAACACAAATAACAGTAAATAAAATCAGAAAAAGTGCTAATCTCCAACGGAAGAACGAAAGAAACGCTCCTGCGAAGAGACGGACTAATTCAGGTGAACGAACCACAAACCCGATAACCCAAGTATCGATACACACAGAAAAACTATAATCGATTTCTCTTGTTTGAAGTTAAGTGACATTTTCAAGATTAACTGGTTTTGGTTACCAGTCTAAAATAAGAATTAAGAGGGAACGATACTCTGATTTATGATATTCTCATCGTTAAGACTGGATTTGTGCTGGAATCCTGATAAGATTTTGCAAGATCAAAAGTAAGAAGAATCACACTTAAAAAGACACTTTTAAACAGACTTTTTCGGATCCTCGATTTTTAAAAATTTCAGCTCAACAGAATCAGCAATAATATTGATGTTTTCCGACATTACTAGTATTAGTTATTGGTAATAATGAATTACTTCAGCTACCGAAGACACGCTTAAATGTACGTATCGATACATCGTATATCGATTTAATTTGAATCGAACCGGAGTGAAAATCCGACGAATTTCTGTGAAACACGTAAAATGAAGGGGAAGGGATGGGAGGAGCAACTGTAGTAGGAGGAAGGGCTGCGACATCGATCATAAACATCGATGTTTTAAAAACCCACCATCGATATCAACAAAAACCTGAATAAACTGTGTTTTAACCCTCACACTACAAAGTGAATAAGAATCCCATCACAAGTGGGGTGCTCCGACACCCCAGATCAGATTACAATTGATTAAAGCCTAATTATCGCTTATATTCTATTCTTCTTCGTTGAAAGACACTCAGTCAATGCTCCTATCTACTTCCCACCTAAATTTCAATCAATTCCTACATTCCTCTGGATTTTTTTTTTCTTTTAGAAATAAGGTAACAATGTAGTGAACGAACTTTTAACGAAAAATACACCTTCTAAAGTAGGTTAATTATTTGCTTATACCCAGTGGCGAAGCCTGTGGTCATCTCTGGATTCGGCGATGACCAGACGATTTAATAAATTAGTTAATAATAATGTTAAATACACAATTTGCTCTTTATAAAAAAGAAATGTTCATGCTCGCAGTTGGCGCGTAACTCCCTCCGAAACATCGACCGATCAAATCGCTTCAAGGCTCGTGCTGAAACACGCAACTTCGAGCGAGTCCAGCAACCTTTGGGAGCTCTTGTGACTACTCGGTGGCGATTGTGGAATTTTGGTTCAAAGTCACAACGACAGGGTTACCGTAGCAAGCGATTTTCAACCTTGAGGCGGGGTTTGTAGACGTCTAAGTGGTTTGTGGTGCGTGGTACAAAAAGTGTCATTCAAAGCTGTAGTTGCACTGATTTCAACAATGAAAAACGTGAATTTCATACGTCAAAAACACCTTAGATTGGCGTTTTTGACAGGTAATTTTTCAAAATTACCGGACCCCCCTTCTTTGCTGCGGGGAGTGCCCCACAGGACCCCCCTACTTTTAGGTTACTAATCGCCGCCACTGGCGATGACCTAGCTAAAATGTCTCGCCTCGCCACTGCTTATACTCTTTAAGCTTTATACTTCGCTAAATATCACAAAAATGAACCATTGTGGACTGAATAGAAAAAATCACAAATTACAATGGTGCTAAAGCTAACTTCGAACTTTAACGAAAGAGAACTAAACTTTGGCAAACTTTGACTAGCAAAACAATTTTTGAAAAACTTCACAACCTTCTCGTGCACTTGACAAATTGGTTCATTGCACTCGGTACAGCTGGTCGTATTCTTATCCTTCTTTCGGTAACAAAACTTGAACCGCTCGTATTTTTTCTGGATTTAGGTAGAAATTCAGGAAGGAATGAAATCTACAAAAAATATTTATTATTATAACAAATTAACATAAATAACACCAGAATTCCGTTAAAAAATATATTATGTTCATATAAAAAAGTTTCGTTATTAACAAGGTAGGGTGCTGGCGCTCCCTAGCTAGGGTTTTTTTTTTTTTTTTTTTTTTTTTTTTTGAGAATGCAGTGAAATGAATAGGTTACTGATCTCTAGGACGAGGGCCCATCAGCGGTTGGAGGACAACTGAAGAGGACGCCACAGGTGACCAGGGCCCCCTCCATTACCGTCACCCCAAACCGATCAAAAATTGGTCGCTGTGGGGTGCTGGGTCAATAATTTGAACTTCGGAAAAGAATATGAACTTGGTAAAAGGAATGAAATCTCTCCAATTAGTCACAACGTTTTATGTTTACGAGTATATACGGGCGAGCCAAAGTGAATCCCTCAAAATCAACTCTTGTAAAATTCACATACCATCGAAATTTAACACACCACCAAATTACCATGAATGGAACGGGCATAGCTGAGGCTGACAACGTCAGATATTTAGGTCTGATACTCGACAAGAGGCTCATCTCAAAGAAACTATCAAGAAAGCTCACAATAGGGTATACGTTCTCATTCCTCTACTCCCTAGCGCTGCCTCAACTCTTCACACAAGGCGATTGATACACCTCTCTCTTATCAGGCCTACTTAGCAATATGGATGCCAGATCTGGGGATCAGCCTCGGATAGCCAAATAAAAAAGGTGCAGACATTCCAAAATCGAATAATCAGAATAATCATAAAAGCTCCCTGGTACATACGAAACTCAACCCTTCACTGTGACCTTGATATACACAGGGGTGCCCCCCCCCCCCCTCACGAATTAGAACCCCCGTGTAAGTTGGTAACCCCCCCCCCCCCCCAAATGTAAAAAGTACTGGTAAGCACCCCTTATTTTATCCAAAATTAAAAGAATACGTATGGAAAAAATTCAAACCCAGTCAACAATATTGTCCATTTGGGCAAAACGTGTATATTTTTTGAGGTTATTTACCTAGGATGTAGTTTATTTTTGAATTTCGTCACGCTAAACACTGTTTCAATCAACTTTACCCCCCTAAAAAGTTTTTTGAACCCCCCCCCTGTGGGCACCCCTGATATCCCTACGGAGGTTCTCAGGGAAACGGGCCATCGTCACTTCGAATCTCTTCAGCCTCACCATACCGTGGAACTCCGGAATCTACTTTTTTTCTAATACTGCCCGTGACCAAAGAAGGTTGAAAAGAAAAAGAACTATTGATCTGACTGTTTACACTTGATCTGAGCAATTCCATGAGATACCATACTTACTAATAATCTAATCGTTAATTTAAATGATCATAATTGTTAAACATATAACTCATTACCTATTAATTGTTATTTATATTATTGTTAAGAATGTCAATTCATAATGTACCTGATTTTTGAGAGGCGTATCAACAGACACGTACCTCTCGCCACGTTCCGAGTGAATTCGACTTCGTCTAAAGAAAATGCTCTTTCTGTCGCCATTACTGTCAGATATTTCTTCGCCAGTTTTGAGAGAGATGAATTTTGACGGTGACTCTGACTCCAAATTTGACATGGATTGTCTTCCAATCTCGCTAATTGGATCTTTCAACTATCTTGATATTTCTGGATTCGTGGTGCTCAAAACGTTGAGTCTTATACGCCGTTTCAGCCAAGTCAGACGATGCGATACGTTCTTCGTCGTTCCTTTTAGAGTCCAAAGGGATGAGATCGATCAGCAGCTGTAGGATTTCGGCCGCTTTTGGAAGAGCATGGTGATAGAAATTGATAGGTTCCAGATAGGTACGTAATTTATTTACCGTGGTAGGTCGCGGGAAAGCCGTGATTATTGCAGTTTTTCTGGAATGGGTTTGATTACGTCCGCTGAGACGAGGTGGCCTAAAAATTTAACGGTTTGTTGTGCAATTTGACATTTATTTTTATCGATGTGGTCCGCCAGCAGCATTCAGCAGAAGGAAAGTTTGCGCGAAGGCACCTGTGATTGTAGGACAACAGTTTTGTTTGCAACGATTGCAGATAGGCTCCGAATCTCTCATTCTCTCTGTCCAAGAGTCTTTTGCCTTGTGAATATGGAAGGGTCCAGGAATATGTGCATCGTTTTCACCTCAGTGAGGATCCGTCGTACCTCTGTTCAGACGAAAAGCAACTGCCTGTTTAGCGCGAGCATTGACCTCATTTCCTGCTACATCCCAAAACCACCTTTCAGCTCGTTCCATCCTAAGATCCAGTTTTGGTCTCTTTACTCTCATAAATACGGGGAGACAGTGTGGAGGTCACATTTGTAAATAAAACTTGAAAATATAACAAACATTTCAAGATGTAATCCATTCCTGTATCTACATTTAATCGAGAAATTCAGATTTTTGAAATCTGATGACCCCTGAAACACCCTGTAACTCCTCAGTAAATCGCCTTGGATTCCTTGAAGCTGGAAATACTAGGATAGGTTTTCTTTTGCCATTAGATTGAGATGCATTTCAGGCTGATTAAGTAACTTTTCACCGTTTATGTACATTTTTATGGGGGGGGGGGGGGGGGTGCTATTTTGATTATGTTAGGAGCATGTAGTGTTTCATTGTGATCAGCAGCGGTTTTGCTTGGTGAGAAAACATGATATACACGGATATGAGTGGTCAATCCCAATTAGAACCATCATCTTCATGAACATTAAGATGGTATTTCTCAACGCCATAAATGTTAATCGTCTGTAATATTGATGAAGACTACAAATAAATTAACGAGTGAATGTCTACAACAGCGATGTGAGTGAGGACATCTGCATTGAACGGAGTTGTTCAGGTACTTCTTGACTTCCCAGCCTGGAAACTGGTCTTGGAACTGGGAAGAAAAAAAGACGCATTTTTATGAATTATTTATCATTGTCTGTATGTTTCTAAAAATATATCTTTGTTAATGATCAACTTCTATAATCTGAACAGTCCATTGCAGCACCTAACATGCACAACTTCAGCTAGATTAGATGTTTCTTTCAAAAATATTCAACGAAAATGCTGGTATCCCTCATTGCTTCATGGCTAAGCTCTTGCCCAAATTAGCTTTTTGAGAATTAACAAGTGAGATGGATACGGATAGTTGCCTCTTCCCGATTCTTGAATTCGCCGCCTCTAAAAACAAACCAGATGCCTTCGAGCATTTGGGATACCCCTCAAGGTGTTGCGGGCATTAAACGCTTCAAACCTTAGAAGGAGCAACTACACAATTCCATTACCTCATATGTGAGTGTGCGACTATTACACATTATATCCTGTAGTCCTATTATGCATAAACACATTACATTTTAGAGATTTTTGAACCCATAAAGAGTTGGATGTTTTTATAATAATCGTCTTCTAAGGGATGCTACACGAAAAATAGGACTCGGATGAAACTGGAGAATGTTGATATTGGTGAATCATTATTTATTTTGGTATTTCAAAACGGTGTGAACAAGGAGTGGAATCCCAACTCTATCACATAATTCCATCATTACCTAATTTCTTTGTATCACTTTCTTGTAAGAAACGTACAAAAGATCCAGTAATAAGAGTTAGCTCCCTTATAAAAATAACACACCAGTATAATTTGTTTAAAACTATAATTCTTTTTTTGTTTATTTATTATACTCTCCCGAAACTAACAATATGTTCCGAATGATACCAGCCTCCCTTAAAACTAGAGTCTATGCTGATAAAAATATCTTATAAATGTAATGCATTTCAAAATGCGGAAAGCTCGCATAAATCATGGGTGATCAAGAACCATTATTGGAATAGTTCAAGCCCCGATTGAAACAATCAATTTGAATGATTAGCTGAGACCTTAAAATTATTAAAATATATTACTAAGAATAACTATAGTAATTAAACTAGGTTCATTAATCATGAACAAAGAAAACTAATTTAATCATAATCTAATAATAATCAAATTAAACTTGTCATATAGTAATGACATGGAGATTATGTAGGTACCTGACTATATTTAAAGAAATATAGTATACATATTGAGACACAAATGAAAACATAAATTAATATATTGTTGAACTCTCTTCTTTTGTTCTGTGGAGAGAAATGTAAAAGTTGGACTATTTGTAGGAGAGCGATGAGTTTGACTTTGGATCATTCATTACAGTTGTCCTATTTCAAAAAGTATCTTTTGGGCGGTGTATCTGAACGAATCTTCGCCCTATAAAAGTATAAATTTTGCATTACAAAGCTTCAGGCCTGTTTCTCTTTTTTTCCCAGAGCAGTGCTTTTATCTGTTCAGTTAAGGATGAATTGTGTCGAAGGTACCACAATGTTTTACCTACGGCCGAAATTGGGAACTCGACGAGAAAGAGAAATACAATTTCTTTCTTCAACGCCGGCATGACAACGCTGCAACAGGTGGTGTTTTTGAATTCAGCATGGTTAAGGACGTGTCTTATTTTTGGGAGGCCTCAACTAACAAATTGGCCCGAAACGACCGAAAACTCACTGATGGCATTTGAAATAGAGACACGTTGAAATCGTGGGAAATGAAAATTTTGAGCGAACGACAACATTGAAATCCGGAACTAAAAACAATGGTCGGCCTCATAACCGGCTTTGTACCCATAAGGTTCCACCTACACCGCAATGGGGTCACACAAAGTACAACCCTGTGCAGGCTATGTGAGGAGACTGACGAAACGGCATCCCACATAATATTTGAGTGCCCAGCACTCGCATCTCGCAGATTTGAACTCTTTGGGGCACAAATCCCAATGAGGTCCATTCAGAGCGAACAACTAATCAAGGGTCCCAAGCCCCTCACCAAGGGGCTGAATCTCCTTGATTAGAAGCAAAACTCCCAGGAAAGTACAATAAGCCAACAGGCTTCCGTGGTGGGGGCTCCAAACCCCCACACTGAGAGTTTTAGTTATCATCTACATCTACATCTACATTGGAATCCAAGGCAATCGAGCCAGCATACACCATGGATGACTCCTCCACGAACAGTCGCTCCTCCAGTTGTTTGGTCCTTGTTTTGATTGTTAACAAGATATTTGCACACAAAGTCATCAATTTTCAACTCAATTGAACGTAAATGATGATGTTTTTGGAATATTTAATCACAAGATCATGCTGCGCGGCTTTTTAATGATGTGCTAAGCACATGCTGATAGGAGCACAGGCAAATCTGCACTCCCTGGACAAAATGAAAAAGATACTACCTGATAATAATAATATTAAAAGTATAATATTATCGTACTGCTTTCCAACTCTTCCTCACGAATCCTCATTGTAGAGCAAGAGTTTCACATTCACGTGCCGAACAGAGCCTCAGGATGGGTGAGAGGATGGTGGAGTCGTGAGTTTGGTGAGGGGGATTAGGAGTTTGCTGTCCAAGAGCGACAATCCAGCTTTGCGATGGGTGGAGCTTGGACGTGAAACACAGCGTTCATTCAATCTGACTCCGAGGGACGAACAAATGAGAGCGCCCAAAATAAAGCACTCAAAATTCGTGAGAGCAAAAATAGTTATCTGCTCCCACACTAAGAATGTTAGAGTGCGCTAGAATCACCAAAACACACTCTTACCATATTATCAGTTCATTGTCCCCAACACTCGTGACTGAACTGTACTAGATGTAATTACAATGAATACAGTAAGCGCCATGAAACGTGAGTTCGTGAAATTGTTAATGGGACAAAGAGTGATTATTCGCGATGGAGGGGGCCCAATGTTAATATTGACAGGACTGCAAAACCTCAAACGCAAGTAGAAATCGTTCCACGATTCGTAAGTCCAACCCTCATTACTACAAAAAGGTAGAGTTTCTCTGCTGATGTGAGGTAAGTAATAAACTTTTCTGCTTCCTTTGTCTACTTTGCTGCAATAATAGGAATGAAGCTAGGGTTAAAGATGGAATGGATTCTTGCTGGGCAGATATGAATTTCAACTGTTGCCAAACATGGTTTTCTGAAATTTGACAATCATTTCAAAATTTCCTTTTTTTAATGGCATTTATGTTCTTACTAGTGAAGTTACGAAAGGTACAATTGAGTCGTTTGTTTCACGATTTTGAGCCGAGAAAGCGGACAATTGATCTCCTTTGTATATTGGTAGTTAATAACTGAATTTGGCTGAGAAAAGCAAATTGTTGTCTCACGTGCCCTTCGTGTACCCCCTGGGTTTCAGGGAATGAGCCACCGCTGATTGTTTAACAAGGTACTTGCACACAAAGTCCTCAATTTATAATACGATAATTTTGGAATATTTAATCGCAAGATTATGCTGCGTAGGTTGATGATGCGCCAACCTCCACAGAACAAAATCCAAGAGCTAATACCAGTTTAAAAACGATATTGAGTCGCTCATTACATTATTTCACGTGTGTACTCAATTATGTTCCCAAAACATTTAGTTACGGGATAGGTACCTATGAGACTGGTCTTTAGATAAGCGATCCAAGTCTCAGAGTACATACTTATTTTTTTTTCAAAGCATTTTGAAAAATATGGGTGTTTAATTCAATGCTAAGTGCACTTCTCAGGCACCATGAAACGAAATTCTCAAAATTCTAAAATCACAAAACGCATGCATACCCCCAAAAAGGTACGCCGTTGAATGCACTCGTAATACATGTTACATCTGAATCGTTTACGGCAGGCATCGTTTAACATGAATATAATTCTCAATTGAATCAATAACAATTATTGTTCTTCTCCTTGGATACCTTATAGATAAAACACAAAAAGACGTAATCTTGGGAACAAAAAATATGGCAATGCACATGAAATGACAACCAAGTTAGGTACATCTTGTATCAATCAATTTTTCAAATAACCAAACAAATAGATGTTCTAAATTATAATTTGAATATGAATATAAATATTATTATGAGCGCGATTTTTCAGATCAAATAACATACAAATAACACGATCATTCCATTTCAATTTGCAGTGGCTCAAAATTCATAAGAATTTTTTTGCAGTAAAAATTGAATACAATACCAAGTGGCCCCAATTGATCGAATGTTTGATGAGAATATAAAATACCTGCGGCGATTAAATTGTAAGAAATGAATTAACTTTCGAACGCAGGGTTCGGGCATAGCCAACTATATTTTAGGTTCGAGTGGGAATCACCTCACCCTATAACTGTACCTAGACAATCCTTCAGTAGCTAATACATTTCTCAATCGCACTTTCTACCATTGAAATTTTAACTTATGCGTATACAATTAATGTAAAATTATTATTATTATTATTATTATTATTATTATTACTATTAACATGTAACGTACTGCCTTAACGAATACATATGATCTCCACCCTGTATCATATGATTAAGTCAAAGTCATGCATGATCATAAAAAAACCATGCAAATACAGACTTGTATTTGTCCGAAAATCGTATACGACCTCATAACTTTTACCGTTGCCGATTGACAAGGTATAACATCTTATACAAAGTAAGCTTTCGTCATCATTCTC
Source organism: Creontiades dilutus (assembly GCA_031894815.1). Classification (NCBI taxonomy): domain Eukaryota; kingdom Metazoa; phylum Arthropoda; class Insecta; order Hemiptera; family Miridae; genus Creontiades; species Creontiades dilutus. The sequence continues at coordinate 11,268 of JAVIWC010001093.1, read as the reverse complement.
TAAAAATGTTGTCATCGTGAATCTAGAAGAAATATCAGACATTATGGAGTGAGGGAAATGGCCATTTTGCAAAAGCGACGGCATCCATCAAATTTCAAACAGCCACCAATAGTTATGAAAAATTCATTTAAGCATCAACTGTCCTTCCAAACCGATCAACAAGCGTTACATCAGTACCCTCTTTCAGTCATGAAATATATTTGGGAAACCGGATGGGACAATTTTCATTGATGATTTGCCAAGTACTATCTGAAGTGAACCATTTTTCAAAAGTGATGGAAAATGATCCACCCATCGGTCGTCATTTCTTGCTAGAGATAGATCGACATCAACACTAAGATTGTAATGCCGTCAGCAAACTGCTGGCTGTATCAACACTGTCAACAGTCCCTACAATTCTGATGGGGATTGAACCAGGGCAGAATCCCAACATCGAGGAGAATGTATGTTTCTCTTTTTCATTCTGTACTTCCAACCTAGCCGCTCCACTGATTTGAGCAATATCTTTGATCTTGTGGCCATTTTTACCGATAATTTTACCCGTGGTATTGGAAGGTACCCACACAATTTTTTCCTTATACTCAAGCATCGCCCTAGCTTTCATAATACCCTCAGAACTTTCCCCGTGTATTGTGAATGTGCACCCTTGTCGAACAATTTTGGATACGCCTTCCAACTTCTTGGCAACCTCTATATTTTTACCTTTAGTCCCAATTGCATGGCAAAGAAGGCTTTCTTCGACGGTGAACTGAGTACGAAATTTATCCTTTAGAGGATCGGTCGGAATTTTAGTCTGTTCGTTTGACGCTTTCATTCGCACCAAATCCACGAGAATCTTGAGTAGGTACTTAGCACGATCAACACTTTCAGAGGTTCCCATTAAAACGACCGGGACCTCCTTCAGTCCTCTCTCTTGAGCCCCTTCATTTTTTTCTACATCCAATCGAAGTACGCCACTTTTTTCCTTTATCGTCTTCACAGCCTCACCGTTCTTTCCCATGATTCTACCCACGAGAGTTCGCTCAACCATTAAAATATCTTCCTTGTACTCGAGTAAAGCCCTCGCCTTTTTAATAGCGGTGGGATTATTACCATAAATCTTAACTGTACCAGAGACAAATGAAATGTGTACTATTCCGTCTATTCTTTTGGCTTGGTTGATATTGCAGCCATTTTTTCCAATTACGCAGCCCATCAGTGAAGGCTTGACAGGGAACTCCTCCGAAAACTTGTGATCAGGAATTGCTGCGCCTGAAGCATCATTTTGAAGATTTGGTGACTCTTCATTGGCCTTATCATCGTCACCTCTGTTGAAATAAACACGTAATAGGATTAGATCAGAAGTCAGGGAAGGACTTCTCAACAAGCAAACAAGGGATAACTTCAAACTGGGTGATGGTCGACATGAAAAAAGGTGGGCCATAAAACCTGACGCTAGCGCGTTGTCACTCATCTAAGTATAGACTGTGTTCATCCTAAAACTGTGAACTTTTTACCGTGCATGATAGAGTAAATGAGGTTCAGGTCAAAACATGAATACTCACCCATTTTTTACAATATAAATTCAATTATCACAGCAATTACTGATCCAATTCATTTGTTTTTTTTTTAAATTCGTTCACAAAGGATAAGCTTTTGTCAAGGGGTTTATCATTTCTGCAAATCACTCGTCTATGTAAAGGGTGTTTTATTTTATAAGCCGAATTTTAATTGTACGGCATTTTGTTCGCGTCTGGTTGGCAGGTCTGATCTTATCAGTTTCATCATCAGCCTGCAATTTGAGATAGTCAACTGTTATGATTATTTACTTTTTGATACTACGGGACGCCCAAGTATTGAACAACGCGTGCTAGTGGCGGTGTCTTCTTCGAAGACCACAATGGAAATGTTTTAAATGACAATGGAATATACTACCTCACCATGCTAAATGAACGTTTGTTTCCAGTTCTAGAGGGTAAGGATATCGGAAGAATGTGGTTCCAACAAGATGCGGCCGCTTGTCACACAGCTCGTGAAAGAACCGATCTTTTCTGGGACAAATTTGGAGATCGAATTCTTTCTCCAACGGCGATCAAAACTGGCCCTCTTGCGACCTTACCCCACTTGATTTTTTTTCTTTGAGGTTAAGTGAGGTCGAGGCTATGTACGAGAAGAAGCCTCGAAGCACTCAGGAACTTGAAGAAGAAATTGCTCGTGTAATTAATAAAATAGTCCCAGAGATGTGTGAACGAGTCTTGGTAAATTTCATTGAGAGAATCAATGCGTGCGAGATCGTGCTCGTGGTGGACAAATGCCAGATATTTTCTCACACTTGAAATGCTGAATATTTGCTACAAGTTGACTTTTTTTTTTTAAATAATCTTTGTACCAAAGATATTAGATAATCAAGTTCGGCGTAGAAAATGAAACAACCTATATATCGGACGTAGTTTGTGGTAACTTATCTAAACTCAACAAACTAATGTCGAAGATTTTGATCTTTCCTGCGACAAATTAAAACGGTAGGTAAAGATTTCATAATTTCAGGATGATCACAATGTGACCTACACTAAGATGAGTAAAGAAGATCAGCAATGCGCTCGCGCACCGCAAAAACTGCCCAAGGTGACATCGATCACAATAGAAAATGTACTTAAAAACATGATAATCAAATCCACCAAGAGGAATTATAGAAATCGTAATTTAATGAAATTAATTTTTCAAACAAAATGTTTACTTACTCATCAATGAATTTAGCTCTGCCTGCTGGGTGCCGTTTCCCGAATTCAATTATTTCCATAACAGTAAAAGCGTTTTTAGTTATGTTCCCGTCAGTCAAGATTACTCCAGCGAGTCTACGATGCAACTACGAAAAATAAAACGAAAATTATGTACGGGTTGTAAGTAATTGATAATAAGAGAAACAATAAAAAGAACATTTGGACGAATACAAGCCCACTCATACCTCATCAAAGGCTTGTGGTAGGTGCAGCTAGACATTTGACAAGTTTATAGTATAGTTTGTGTTATTTTCCTAAGGCTCTCAGCAGCTGCTGCCTCGATTGCCACCATTTCTGCTTGGAATACAGAGGTGTGTTCCCCTAGTGGAATTGAGACATTCCACCTGGGTTTAGCCCCATGTACTCCCGCACCAGTTCCTGCTTCCATTTTAGACCCATCTGTGAACCAGATGATGTCATTGGGGCAGCATTTTTTCTCCCATTGCCCATCTCCTGTTATGGTTGACGTGTAGAGATGGGGTTGGGAGAGGGTTTTGGGCATGGTATCGGCCACCATGTCAAACAGTGGTTCTTTTACCGTTTCCAAGATGTTGGTGTGGCCTTGGTGGGAAGTCTTCCGCCAACAGCCATTCCATTTCAGCCTTAGGGAGGCCATCATGGCCTCTCCTTTTATGAAAACATCCACCGGAGGCAGGCCCAGTAGAATTTCCTTGGTCGCTGTGGGTGTACCATGCATTGCTCCAGTGATGGTTAAGCAGGCTAGCCGTTGAATGCTGGTGAGAGTTTGTTGGGCTCCCACCTGGTTAGCCTTATGCCACCACACGACACAACAGTACGTTATTATGGGTCTAACGATGGCGGTGTATATCCACAGGACCATCTGCGGTTGTAGCCCCCATATTTTTCCACATGTGCGTTTAGCACACATGAGGTATCCTTTGCATCTATTTGCAACATGTCCTAGGTGCTTGTTCCACGTGAGCTTTGAGTCTAGATTTATTCCCAGATATTTAACCACATGCTGGAAGGTCCCCCTAGAGTTAAAGAGAAGAGGTTCAGAGAGGCCTCTCAAATCTCTTTTCCTAGTGAAGGTTACAAGTGTAGTTTTGTTGGGGTTTACTTTTAAGCCCTCAGTACTGCACCAGTTCTCCGCCACTTTCAGAGCTGACTGAGCCAGATCTGATACTACTCCAACGAATGGTCCCCTAACCAGGATGACCACGTCGTCTGCACATCAGCTGAATGCACCCTCTAGATTACGATTCTGAAGTTCATATAGAGCGAGACTGGTCCAGGGAATAATGCGGCAAATGGGAGATACGGATGCAGAGTCATCAAATAATGGGGTATCCAATAAAACCTCATCACCACAGGATTCACAGCGAATATACATTAATTCTGAGAGAAAAGGCAATTTCGATTATTCCATTTGCACGTTCTGTGGGCCATGATGGAGGATGTAGTAGGGCTGGAAGATACCTATTAGAGGGTGAAACGCCAGACAAACAAAAAGGTCTACAGTTCAAAGCACCGAATTGAGTAGTTGACTATGGACCCTAGATCGGCACACAGGGGTGTTGAACACCCCACGTCATGTTTCCAGGCTTTTAACGTTTAGGTAAATGACTTTTTGCGCTCCCTAGACCCATGTAAAGCTTATTTCACTCCTTCCTTGCAAGATTGAGCGTTAACCAGGGTCACCGTTCATGTGCAGTTTCAACAGTTAGTTCTCAAAACTGTTTCGGGCGAGACACACCCCAGTGTGCCGATAACGACCCTCTGTTTATCAAGGGTTTGTTTCAGTGTTCTGCTAAATGATTTCAAATATTTCGACGCTCCAATGGCGTCAGTGGAACGATACTCAAGCCACACACACTGCACTTCTGCTTTGATAAAACGACTTCTAGAACGCCGGCTGCAGAATGAAAAACTGCACTTGAATTTGAGAGCCGTGAACAGAATTCTTGAAATTCCAGCCAATGACGCTCAAGGTGCCAGCCGATGTTGCAAAACCAGTAAAGATTTCCCCTATGCAAGAGGAACGAAAATTGAAGAAAAAAACTCGGCCCCCTCACCCCTGGATGATTTCTGCTTAAAGCCTAACGGCTATAATTTGATGTACCTTGAAAAGGTTTTAGCTCTCTCTCTCTCTCTCTCACTATATTATATAACATACCTTTTTGTAACTCTCACTGTATTGTATTATTAAAGATCTGACCACGGTAACTGGCCTGGAACTTTTCCAATCTATCCTGAATCTTTCCAGAGACCCCAAAACGTTTTGGGGAATCCGAGAATATTCAGGATGGTTGCTCGAACCAAGGGATTTTTTCGAATTGAATCTAATGGCTTATACACCTAAGGGAAGAGGATCGTGCATCGATGTGATCTTCGCTCGGGACATTGACTCCAAAAATTACATAACTTATTTTGTCTATCACAAACCAATATTAGCAACGATCGGTTGTAAATGAAAATCATAGGTAACTAAGCCAGAACTTCACTCCAATAAGAAGTTTTGTCAACAAAACGAACTAGTAACCAATGGTTCTCCGGGATCTCCTTTGCATATTGGTAGTTGAAAATTGAATTTGTCAGTTTGAAAACCACAATTTTGTCTCCCTTTTCTTCGTGGTTGTCCCTTATGGTCTCGATGTTCAGCAGCAGCCACCACTGGTCCTAATGTCTAGCCAGCTAGATCGCAGAGATGCGTTGGAAGTGCCTATACTCCGTTTATTCTGGTCACCCGGCAGAGATGAATACTGAAATGAGACGGACCTTCGGCACCTGGGAATCGTAACAGCCTTTCATATCAATATGAGTTCAGCAGTTTTTATCGAGTGATGAACGTGACAGGTGTGAGGCGATGGCGTTTTATAGTTGCCCCTTCCAACGAGCTGAATGCGGTAATAATGCTCCGCCACGCTCAGAGGATGACCCAGACGCTTGAAAACGTCTGATTCATCTCCCAAGGCGACGGATTCTAAAATTGGGAAGGACCAACTAACCATATCCATCACACAGGTGCGGGCTCAAGGAACTTCAACGATGTTTGTTTTACTAACAATTCCGTTTCACAAGAAAAAAAAAAAAAACCACTGAAATCAGGTGTAACTCGCTAAATTTGCCTGGAACGAAGGAAGTTTAAATGCAAGTGCTATTTGAGAACATTGGATGGGAAGGTGGTTTTACTTGAATTTCAATGTCCATCCAACGCCGTTTAACGGGACTATACCCAAAAAGTCGGCAAATGGCCATTGGGGATGGCATTTCTGGAGAACGAAAAACGCTTCCGAATCGTACCAATCGCGTTTCAATAGGGACTTCCCATCATCGCATCCGAACATTTACTATTTTGTAGAAGGATTTTCAGAATTGCAGGCAGAAGTATATATAAAGATGAATTCCGTTGCCGCAGGTGATACAAACCAACAGAGGCAACAGCTGATTAAGGGCAGAATTGGGTTCAAAAGTACATTGAAAAGAAGTGAAATGGTGTCATTTTACCTTACGAGTGTGCCAAAAAGTTGTCCGCAAAACTCAGGCCCCATTTTGAAGACCCCGCAAGTTGAGATATACAGTTGAAGTTTTGTGTGTTTTGTTTGTTTGACGACTTACTCTTGGATAGATACGAAAACCATCTAAATACATGGTTGTTCGAGGTTTTTCCTGACATCGGCTAGTGGCGTGTCATTTTCCTTGGTAATTTATATGCAGAATCGACTAGGATAGGTTTTGAATCCGTACAAATCTACCAGAAGCAAATAATCACAACCGCTGAAGTTAGAACCGACCAGGAAAACCTCACAATGACAAAAAGTTGATGATGACCTAACTGTTGAAATCAAATCAACGCCGTAATTCTTATAATTTTTGTGGAAATCGATTAAGTTTTCTTCTAAAAATTATGTTTCTTTTCAGCTTCATATTACTGAAAGGTCGAAATTCAAAAAGGCAAAGCTGCCCTTGAAGTGCAATGTGCTGCCCACGTCTGTAAGCCACAAGACTCTCAACCATGCGATCACCATCTTAGTCGACCGCATGATTTGAAGATACTGGTGGTTGCAAAAATAGGTCGCAGTTGTTTTCCCATTTCAACTGAATGTTTTGCGGTAGAGATTAGACCCTGCGTCCTATGTGAGCGGGAACTAAGCAATATTAGCGGGTTTGACAGGTTCAGCGTTTGTTGCGGGGCGGGCAAATCTCTGACGCGCGGCTTAAAAACAAATCCGTTTGATTTTTTCTCACTACTCACCACTTTCTCGCTAAAATTGCGCGACTGTTTTACATCTGTTGTCAAGGTTATAGCAGTTGTCGAAGTCAGTTGCAGTCGAAACCGTTTCTGAAGTGTTTGCAAGGCTGCTCAGAACGATTTTGAAGCGACTTATCAACGAAAAGAGAAAACTACCGTCAAAAATCCGCACTTCGAAAATATTCTCAAGAGTCAGGAATTTCCCAAATCCGGTCCTTGATTCATAATTTTCATGAGACGGTTGCCTCTGCAATCTGGGGCCTCATTCCATTCAGATAAAGGAAGTAACAACTAATATTTCTAACTGACATTTTTAAAGAAATTACCTCGAATTTGTTGATGCCCATTTTCAAAGCCTGGAGCTCCGTTGGGATCTTCGTGTTGATAAACCTTTTCAGATAATTCTTTCTTCCAGGATTTTTTTCTGTAAGACGAATTAATTGTTCATTTACTATGATACAGCAAAAGCCATCTGCTCAAAAACAAATTCGTAGATGAAAGAGTGCACTTATTTTGAAACATTGCTCTCTCCTTCTTCCAGTTTATTCATTTCATTATTAAGACTTAAGACTTTGTAGCAATTTAACAAGAAAAAGAGTTTAAGGAATAGTCGAGAGTCTACAGTAGCTTATTTCATAATTTGGTCCTATATATTACATATACAGGGTGATGGGTAAAAGAACGACGAAACTTCAGGAATCGATTAAGCAACTAATTTGCAATAAATTAACCTTTTGAGAGAAACCTTTAACCTTCTTAAAGAAAGCATTTTATATGAGATCCCTCTTAGGTACTTCCGTACTATACTTTACCACGTACTATACTACTATAGAGGAGTTGTTACAGTCAAACCAGCCTCTTTAAATCAGTAATTTCGTTTTTAGTGGAACAACCGGAATAATTTAGGATAGTGAAATATAAAACGTGGACATCTAGTTGCCTTGTAATGTAACGTTAGCAGTAAATACCAAGATCACAGGTTTAAATTTCCCAATGGTCATGGAATTGTTTCATTCACTACTGAATATTTCAATTATTGCAAGAAATTTGTTTTCGAATTCAGTAGCCTGATCAATGTAATAACATACATGACCGATTTCCTGTAATGATTTACTTCATTAGTTTAAAATTCAGCGTGGAACGTAAACCAGCAAACTATGAGGGTATTGAAGCTTTGTTGGAAATACTGAAATCTGTATACAGCTGTGGAGAAATGTCGTTTGTGATAGCCCACACCACCTATCGGCTATCAAGGTAACAAATCGTGAGAAGTGTGAATGGAGGAAGCTGGGAGTGATGGGGGAGAGACAGCAAAATTATTATTGTATTTAAATCAAATTGATACCAAACATCCTATATCCATCGTATCAACCAAACTCCCCACAACTAAAACCCCTGTGGTGCCTTATTCCATTAAAATAACGAAATTGAGGAAATACTTGAATTGTTTCCACATCGTGATTAATAGGAGTCACGTAGCTATTATTGGAGCAATTAATAAAATTATTCAATACAAAGTCAACCTATAACCAGAAATCTAGTGTACTTATCATTTCTTGAACCTGATATATCTGTATATAAATAATTATAGTGATTAATTGAGTAAAAAATAAGGAATGAATATCAAGATAGGCCGCGGAACTCCCTGATCGTAATCGAACCAAAGAAGATTCCCTTAATATTTGAACTTGAGACCAACAGTGGTAGGCCCATCGTAGAATTTCTCTCACATATAAATAATTATAGTGATTAATTGAGTAAAAATAAGGAATGAATATCAAGAAATCATAACCAAAGAAAGGTAGAATTGATATAACAATTCGTTTCAAGTACTTCGTTACAAATTCATATCCCCAGAGGTTTATTATGGATTTCTATTCTTCTCCGTATCTAATGCAACATTTTACAAAACTTCTTAAACACGACAGAAATTTCAAAATAGAGTAAATCGAAGAGTCTGAATTTATTTATTTTTTTTTTTTCAACTTTTTTCCACCTATACTTTGCAGTAAGCTCAAAACTTGTAAATACAGGCTAACTTACTACTTAATGGAGGCAATTTGGCGGCATTCCGCTCGAGGGCCTTCGATCTGCGCCTTCTACAACAGAAAAACCAAAAGGTGAGAGTTGAATCAAGACTCAGGTTAAAAATATTAACCATTTGGTGTAGCTGGGAAAATTGGGAAACGGCTTACTTTTTAGATTCGGAGTCCCCATTTTTGGCAGACAAGTCTGTACGCTCCAGAGCTGTGGTAAAAGAGTTGGCGCTTTCTTCAGATTCAACACTGTCACTACAATGAAACAATCGTACAAACGAAAATAAATAAGTAGGTATAAGGAATCATCAAAACAGTTTGGAAAAAAACTCCTATCAAGACTACAAAGACAATTCATTCACCTATCATTATTTTGTAGACTTAATAGTTGAAATCCTCCGACTGAGGTCTTAGATATGCAGACGAAGTCTTCGTTCAACCTATGACAAATAATTTCTATACTCCAAATGAATCTAAATTTAGGTACTGTAAACTGGGTTCCATAGGGACAGCGAGATGAATAGGGGCTCATGCTGATAAATATGGTCAGATCTAACCATGATGGGAACGATTTTTCTACCATAACAGTTCAACCACACACTCAAACTTCTCAAGAGTGTTCCCACGACAAGACCATCAATCGTCCATGATGGTTGGTGGGAAAGTAAGCGATGATACCACTATCGCATTAAATCTGTCAAATCGAATTCGTGAGGTATTAGTAGATTTCATAGCCAAAATTGTGGTTTTATTTGGACCAGCTCGAATATACAGGGTAATTCCCTCGTAGTGTACGAACATTTTTTGGGTAAAACTAGACCGAAAATGGAGCAAAACGCCGCCTACCACACTGTTCTATCTCAACCCGTTCCGGAGATATAATTTTTCAAAGATTTTTTCGAAGAAACCACGTTTTTTTCCATAAAAGCTGTGTTATGTGCACTTTGCTCCAACGTTTTTCAATTTTTTAGTACATTTTCAGATTCAGCATTAAATTTCCAATAAGACGGTAGTACAGGTTACCATAAAAGTCACTAACTTTGCATCGAATGAACAGCTCAAACTTTAACTTACGTAGAAAAGTTACATTTTCTTATTTTCCATTATTGCTCATCAATTTACTAAAAGACCGCCCACAAAACTGCCAATTCCATAAAACGTAGCGCATGATATAGTCTTTTTTATGATTCTGGCCCGATTTCGTAGAGAAATTCACAATTTAAATCCGAAAAATGGAATGGTGTATTATTTTGGTGTGAAAATCAGGTACCTACTTAGTAGATAAATTATGGGTACATTATGATATTCCCCTATGATGGAAGTGACCAGCGTTGAAGTACTACAGGCAAGGATGGTAGAGGCCGGAGCCAAATTACAGCAGCATCTGACGTTAGAAGTGACCGTAGGAGCAGTGAGAAAAAGAGCAAGAAGCTGCATTCGAAATAATGGAGGACATTTTGAAAATCTAATAAAATAACGGATTCCTGAAGCACTTGATTGACAGATTTTCTCTATTTTCTATCAACAATACTTTTCTTTTCGCTTCCGCTGAAGGGTTTGTTTTTATAAAATAAAGATTTTAATAATGGCAACATCATAATGTACCTATAATTTATTTACTAAGTAAATACCTGATTTTCATACCAAAATAATACACTATGTTTTTCGGATTTAAAATGTTAATTTCTCGGACCAAAATCATAAATGTGACTACATCATTCGAAAGCTGGTTAAAAGCGCTACCTTTAAAGGAATTTGAAGTTTTGTGGGCGGTCTTTTAGTAAATTGATGAGCGATAATGGAAAATAAGAAAATGTAACTTTCCTAAGTTTGAGCTATTCATTCGATGCAAAGTTAATTACTTTTATGGTAACCTGTACTACCATCTTATTGGACATTCGATGCTGAATCCGAAAATGTACTAAAAAATTGAAAAACGTTGGAGCTAAGTGCACATAACACAGCTTTTATGGAAAAAAGCTTGGTTTCTTCGAAAAAATCTTTGAAAAATTATATCTCCGGAACGGGTTGAGATAGAACAGTGCGGTTGGCGGCATTTTCCTCCATTTTCGGTCTAGTTTTACACAAAAAATTTTCGTACACTACGAGGGAATCACCCTGTACATACCGATTTCAACTCCTGCATTCAGCATTCATTCCTCAAATTTCAAGAACATACTGTGTTCACAAGCTTGTAAGCTTATTGTTTTACTTTGTGTTCACCTATAAAATTGCCGACAAAATAAAGAACCTAAATATT
>JAVIWC010001091.1:0-24578 GCA_031894815.1 Creontiades dilutus | reverse complement strand
CGGTTTGAGCTACAGACCTGGGGAGGGGCTCATTCGGTTCCTCATGGAAAGTTCTTCAAAAAAAGTCCAAAATGAGGCCGCTTCGACTTTTTTTGAGGTTTTTAGGGATTTTACAAAAACTTTGACAACTCTTAAGAGGCACTTTAAATTAAGTGATTTTTCCTGAAAAGTTCAGATTTTTTGCTCCAGCCGTTCGGGAGAAATCGTGCGTACGGCGTACGGACGGACAAATTTTTATAGCAGATTTGGATTCTACACCCTTTGAAACATAAACCATGAAATTTTCAGGGTGGGGGTAGAATTTTTTTTTCAAGAGCGATTACAATGGTTTATTATTGAATAATAAACCAAGAATCGATACGATATTTTCCAATTCTTCCCAAAAAATCGATACGATTTCAGCGATTTTTTTTAAAGAATCTTACATCTCTACAGTAAACTCTGTTTCAACAATGAAAAGTTTTTGAAATGTCAGGCTAATTTCAAATTACAGCAAGGAAAAGTTGGATTTGACTTGGAAATGCTATAGTTAGGACTAGTACAGGAATAGTAGGTAGGTTGTTAGTTGCTATGAGCTGTTTATATTTACCCATGTGGGTTTTCATGTGTTTATTCAGATTGGCTGGGAGAGCTGCTCTGTAGTTGCACAGGCTGCAAGCGAAAGGTTTGACACCTGCAACAGAAAACCATCCGATTAATACGACATTGGAAGTTGAAAGAAAAACAGCCCTCGTAGCATTCCTGTAAAGTAAAAAGCGAAGTAAACAAGGGATTTCACCTTGGATTTTCGTCCGACTACCCGGAGGTGACGCGGACGTCGCCAGCCGTCCTCCAGATCGGAACTAGGTCTGACGATTTCGCTCGTGGCTTCCCATCGCCTCACGCCCCTGGGAGCGTTTTGGATTTGGATGGATGGAGAACAGAGGTGAACTGTCTAAAGCCGGGTGTTTGAGACAAGCCGCGCGACAAACTCGACGACCCTCGCTCCGTGGGAACGGAGAAGCCCGGGTTGGCGCAGGTAGGCACGAGGTGGTGCGACCAGGCGCGTCCTCTTCCCAGGATTTTGGTAGTGTTCCCATGGCCTGTAGTTGCGTTCTGACAGCCTGGGGTTGCAGTTCCTCCTACTAGCTGCCACTTGTTGTTGCCACTTGCTTGTAGTGTGTTACGATTGTGTACAGTTGGTGAATTACTTATGATTAACCACTCGGGAGAACTATTCTTGTTTTGTTACAAAGAGAAATTGAAAATGTTCCCTTGAAATAAAGAACTATATTGGTAAACATTTCAAGTGAATCTTATGTACTACCTAGTCAATGTTTACAAACCTGTATTTCATATTTCAGCTTCTCCGCAATTGCTCGGCGAACTTGGTCGACGCATTGACCTACTGTACTAACCTTTCTCGACTTTTATACAGTTTGGTCATCCTATTAAGGGTCTTCTTCCTCCATCCTCGTTCGTTGCAATCATTTAAAATCACATAATCCGCAAGGGCACTACAGATTTGGTCACACTAGCGGCAATGCTACGGATGACAATGGACTGGACGCGCCTCTACGGGCCTCCACAAGCCTACTCAATCCACAGGCCGTGGGACTGGTTGTGGATCATGAAACTGACGATCCACCACGCACCACTGGCGCGTGGCGCAGCTCGTGTTAACACAGGCCGTGGGAACCCGGCTTAACGACAGGACATGTATACAACACTTGATCGGATTTTGGCCCTAATCATTGGTGCCAGTCGGATTCGAACCGGGGCAATCAGCACTCCCACTGAAAGTAAACAGCTAGAGGACTGACGCCCAACTTGCTCGGACAACCTCTCCCCTTTGTAGCTTTCCTGTAATCAAGCCCTCCAAACTTGCAAGAGCCTTCAAGTGAAAAATCTCCCATGGCCACATCAATCACAAGAACCTGACATATCAATAGGACTTAAGTAATTTACAGCTAACGCATCTTGGACCTCAAAATGGAGACAGGTCAAAGTTAATTGCTGTTATTGCTCTTTGCCTATCATCGACAAACATTCCTTGACACCAGCAAACTCGAGCAAAACCCGAAATTGGACTTTGCTTCTAACCCACAGCCGATGCCTCTATCTTCAGACACCTGGTGACACGGTGTCAAGGAGCTATTGGTTTTGGAACCCTCAAGTACCTGTTCAGGACTTTGAAGCAATTTTGCTTGTAGTGAACTGTACGGACCACAGTGGGATGCATTCACCAGCACACAACTCAACTTTGTTGACACATTTTCTGGCTGTGTTGACGGCATCGTCCCGGCGACACTGTGTCAAGGAGCTATGATTTTGGAACCCTCAAGTACCTGTTCAGGACTTTGAAGCAATTTTGCTTGCTGTGAACTGTACGGACCACAGTGGGATGCATTCACCAGCACACAACTCAACTTTGTTGACACATTTTCTGGCTGTGTTGACGGCATCGTCCTGGCAACACTGTGTCAAGGAGCTATTCATTTCGGAACCCTCAAGTACCTGTTCAGGACCTTGAAGCAATTCTGCTTGTTGTGAACTGTACGGACCACAGTGGGATGCATTCACCAGCACACAACTCAACTTTGTTGACACATTTTCTGGCTGTGTTGACGGCATTGTCCCGGCAACACTGTTATAAGGAGCTATTGATTTTGGAACCCTCAAGTACCTTCCAGGACTTCAAAGGAATCTTGCTTGTTGTGCGGTGTATGGACCACAGTGGGATGCATTGTTTTTGACATCCACGGCATTCAACCTGTTGCTCCCTCCATCCTTCCCTGGCCAGTGACAGCAGTGCTCCCAAGAGTTGAAGAAGGCAGCGTCAGAACTGCTTGTGGACAGCGACTCGCATTTTTTACAGAAGCTTATGTACATGCTCTGTTGATGAGCAACTGTTATTGCTGTTTGCCTGTCATCATTAAACTTTGCTTGACACTAGCGAAACTCTCTCCCACCAATTTTCGACTTTCTGTTAGCACTGCACTGCCTTCTGTAACGTAGGCCACGTCCTCACTACGCGTCGGCAGCGTGGCTTCCCGTTACTTAATCATTAGTCCATGCTCAATCAGATCCATATTCAATAGCCCAATCATTTAATATCCATACCATAACCTTTTCACATTAGTAACTTCATTAATTCAGAATCAAATAACCTCACTGTTAGAGGTGTGTAAACCCAGGTCACCTGAGGGAGTTGACGACCTGCAGGTCACTCAGTCTAAAGACAAGGTCAGTGGGAGAAGTTCACCAGTTCACTCCGTGATTGAATGCGACCTGAAGGCCGCTCCATAGTTCACCAGTTCACTTCATGGATGAATGCAACCTGCAGTTCACTTCGTGAATGAATGGGACCTGCAGTTCGTCGTCTCCGTTCTGAGATATTCACCGCCACTACCGCTATCTCGTGGCATCACCGTCAACCTCTATTATCTTTGTGTACTGTCAGGGTTCGATAGATGACAAACGTCTACTGTTCTCTTTTCCTACTCCCTGTCATCACACTATATAAAGACGAGCTTATCAGAGTATATCGACTTTTCAGGGGGTGGTAACGCTGGGCGGGTGGAATTCTCGCCCCCGTCTCCCAGGGCAACCGACCCTGCCAGTGAAGGAAGGAGGACCCCAGCGGGGGAAGCGTATCCCAGGGCAAGCGACGTGCTCCCCTCCTCCAGGACTTGGGATATACGATTTTTTTACTTCGCATATTATTATTATACTCCCTCATTGTGTTATTCACCTATTTCTTTTTAACCTGCGTAGCAGGGCCATTGAACTAGTATATATATAATCGACTCAGCAATGAGTATAGTATCGACCAGTTTAGTTTAGTATTGACTAAATTTGAATAGTATTGACTCTTCGATGAGGGGAGTCCTTCGTTGACTAGAAGGAAACCCGAGCTAATGGCGGATGGCTGAACTGCAGGTCACTTTGTGAAGAACGGTTTGGAAGACCTGCTGGTCTCCAAGCAGCTCCACTTGCCACCTCTACTGTTCTTTTCTCTTTTTCCCTCGAGGACAGGCGTTTCCTTTTATTCTTTCACTTCATTATATTATTCTTTTCCTTCCAGTTGTTTTGTATCATTTTGATCCTTGATTTCAACTTCACTTTCGAGAGTATATTGGTGTATTCCTCACTAGCATTGTGAGTGGTAGCAGAGTCTGCGTTGCCGCAATATTTTCTGTTACTTTCTTCCAGATCGTAATAGCGGATCTTGTCTTAGCACCTCACGTAAACTTAAATCCACATTTAAACTCTAATTTTAGACAAACGTGTTCAACTTACTGCTGTGTATCGATTTGTGTTTCTTCAAATTGCCCAAATGTCCCGCTCTGTACCCGCAAACGTCGCACACGTAAGGTTTCAATCCTGAAACAAAAACGCAAATTTTCAATCAAATTATCACATAAATTTCGATTATTCGAAGAGTAAATATTTCATATCCCTCATTTTGGAGCATGAGTCTTTATTTTTTGTTGGCAGATACGTTTCGTCCTACACTGACGACTTCATCAGTCCACATATAAGCATATAAGTTCCCTCGAGTTAGCATTCCATAGCGTGTATACACACGTGGTCAAATGACCACATTTCTGTCCATGAAACATATCGTTCAGCTTATTTACATTAAACACCTTATCACACTATATAAAGACGAGCTTATCAGAGTATATCGACGTTTCAGGGGGTGGTAACGCTGGGCGGGTGGAATTCTCGCCCCTGTCTCCCAGGGCAAGCGACGTGGTCCTCTAATCAGGGATTTGGGATATACGATTTTTTGACTTTTAATATTGTTATTATACTCCCTCATTGTGTTGTTTAGTACTCTACCTCCTGTACACACGGGACTTACCCCAACAAGAAGGCACAACTGTTGCCACCTTTGCAGATGATACGGCTATCCTCTCTGTTGGAGATGATATAGAAGCTGCAACACGCAAACTACAGACGTCTACTACTGAGGTTTGTAAATGGACCAAGATGTGGAGAATGAAGCTGAACGAATCAAAATCAGCCCACATCAACTTCACTAACCGAAAAGTCCCAATCTTGGATGTTGAGATCAATTCGAATAAAATACCGCATACTGAAGCAGTTAAATACTTGGGTTTGACACTTGACTCCAAATTAAACTGGAATAAACACATAGAAAAGAAGAACTTAAAATCAAGTATAGAAGGATGTATTGGCTAATGGGAAGGAATCCCATCTCTCTCTTCACAACAAACTGCTTATATATAAGCAGATCCTTCGCCCTATTTGGACCTATGGGATACAGATCTGGGGCTGTGCCAAGAAATCAAATATTAAGAAAATCCAAACCTTTCAGAATAAAATACTGAGAAGTATAGTTGGAGCCCCTTGGTACGTGCGAAACGATGATATTCATCGAGATTTGAGGATGGAGACAGTCTATGAAATTATTGCAAAATACGCAAGGAAGCATGAACATCGCCTCCACAAACACGTGAACCCGGAGATGCTCTACGTTTTGGACAACGAAGGTGAAATCCGACGTCTCAAGCGAAACAAACCACTGGATTTAGTTGTGCTGCGTGAATAGAAGTGCAATCGAACTCAGTGCTAATTAATTGAGCTATATAATAAAGGGCTAGATTTTGCTGTAAACCTACCCTCTTGGAGTGTACCTTTATTGATATGTAAAATTGCTAGATAAAATGTATTTGATTTTTCAGTCGCAATTAATAAATCACGAAAAAAAAATTGTGTTATTCACCTATTTCTTTTTAACCTGCGTAGCAGGGCCATTAAACTAGTAAGCATATAAGATTCCTCGAGTCAGAATTGCATAGCGTGTATACACACGTGGTCAAATGACCACATTTCTGTCCATAAAACATGTCGTTCAGCTTATTTACATTAAACACCTTATTATGTCATCAATAAACGCTAATAAACTAATAGATTTCATTTACTGGACAACGAAGAAGAATAAGGCAGTGGTTTTCCGGAAAATTATGTGTGGGTTTAGCTTATTCAGAATATATTTTTTTCATTTCCCCAGCGTTTAAAATAGCGGTGTTCAATTTTTTTTAGTTTGTATCTCTATCTGAAACCTTGAATCAATCGACAATCGTGGTACAATTCATCTTTAGTTTCGAGGAAAAACGAATTTGAATGATCCAAAACTCGATAAAATTCATATTACCCAATCAAAAAATTTAAAATTTAGAAATTATAACCACAACTGCTGCAAGCAATGAAAAACGCTGCAAATTCTTTCACTGGGGTTTATTATTCAATTGGCTTGCGTTCATGATTTGAATTTCTACTAAGCTTTGGAGTGTGCGTGTTTCACAGGATAGGGCGATTATTGAATTTCAGGAGGCACACAAATATGATCAACTGATCAATCCAAATAGGTATTTCGGTCGAGAACAGATTTACGTGCTCCATGCATATCTCCTGAAATTCAATAATCGCTCTATCCTGTGAAACACACACACTCCAAAGCTTAGTAGAAATTCAAATCATGAACGCAAGCCGATTGAATAATAAACACCAGTGAAAGAATTTGCAGCGTTTTTTATATCCCCCTCTCCCCTAATTAGCAAGAAAACTGTACGTGACGGAGGAAAATAGCGGTCATTTTTGAATTCAGCACACCAAAAAACATAAAATTCAGCTAAAATATTCCATGCAGATGATCAAAAATTGTTTTTGCAGACCTGTATGATTATTTCAAGCAAAATAAACATTCGGTCATTATTCAGCCGTTTTTTTAAAAGGTATTTTCGGCATATTCAAGAGAAGAATAACACGATAACCATTAAATTGATAATAAATTGTGATGATTATACAGGGTGTCCCGCACTTAGTGTAAAAAAAAAAATTGGGTGAAACTACATGGAAAATGGAGTAAATCGCCGCCAACCGCGATTTTTTTTGTCAACCCGTTGCTGAGATATGCTATTTTTAAGAGTTTTTTCAAAAAATCGCGTTTTTCGCCATTAAAACGCTTTTTTCTCGGCAATTTCCCAACATTTTTGCACATTTGACCACATTTTCGGAATCTGCGTTAAATTTCCTATAAGATGAAGTTACTTTGATTTCCAAAACGCATCTTCCAAACACCGAAATTTTCAATCAAAGATGAACATTTTTCGCAAAATGAAATTTTTCAAAAACTTGGAACGCTGTGGTTGACCACAAAAATAATTTTTTTCGTTGTCAAATTTGATAAAAACTTCTCCCACTTCTGAGCTTTCCAACGGCGTCTCAACCATTTAATTCTGATTGGAATTGACGGAGAAATTTCTCGTCAATTCCAATCAGAATTAAATGGTTGAGACGTTTTAACGTTAGAAGTGGGTAGGTTTTTATCAAATTTGACACACGAAAAAAATTATTTTTTTTACTCGATTTCAAGCGTTCCAAGTTTTTGAAAAATTTCACTGTGCGAAAAATGTTCATTTTTTTATTGAAAATTTCGGTGTTTGAAAGATGCGTTTTGGAAATCAACTTAATCAACTTTAAAACTTAAACGTAACATCTTATAGGAAATTTAACGCAAATTCCGAAAATGTGGTCAAATGTGCAAAAATGTTGGGAAATTGCCAAGAAAAAAGCGTTTTAATGGCGAAAAACGCGATTTTTTGAAAAAACTCTTAAAAATAGCATATCTCAGCGACGGGTTGAGAAAAAAAATCGCGGTTGGCGGCGATTTACTCCATTTTCCATGTAGTTTCACCCAATTTTTTTTTTTTTTACACTAAGTGCGGGACACCCTGTATAAAATGTGTAGGTCCTACCTATGTGGGTCCAAATGTGTTTTTTCAGGCTCCCCGGATCCGCCGCTCGGTATTCGCACGTTTCGCAGGCGTAGGGTTTCTCCCCTGGAACATTGAAACATTCAAACATTAAAAGATCGAACATTAATGCGCTACAACTTGCTTATACAATAAATATAATTATATCTTATAAATTAAATAATCAAACGAAATTCAAATTCAAAATGATTTCAACGTCAGAACTTGAGAAAATTATTTCTAGCATGTATAGTAAATCGGCACCAGGAATCGATAATATCTCACTAACAATAATTAAAAAATACTTTGATATACTGAAGAATGTCCTCGTGTTTATAATTAATCTTAGTTTAGAGAATGAAACTTTCCCAAAAAAAAGGCTGCAAATTCTTTCATTGGGGTTTATTATTCAATTGGCTTGCGTTCATGATTTGAATTTCTACTAAGCTTTGGAGTGTGCGTGTTTCACAGGTGATAGAGCGATTATTGAATTTCAGGAGATATGCATGGAGCACGTAAATCGGTTCTCAACCAAAACTATTTGGATTGATCAGTTGATGATATTTGTGTGCCCCCTCTACATCAGTTTACCTTTGGCTTACATCGTTTAAATTTGGATTTGGGGAAGTTTTAACGCAATACGAGTGCTAAAGGACTTGATAAATTATAGATGTTTTTATTGTTGGGGGGGTATTGAGGTTCAATAAAAAACGCTGCAAATTCTCTCACTGGGGTTTATTATTCAATTGGCTTGCGTTCATGATTTGAATTTCTACTAAGCTTTGGAGTGTGCGTGTTTCACAGGTGATAGAGCGATTATTGAATTTCAGGAGATATGCATAGAGCACGTAAATCTGTTCTCAACCAAAACACCTATTTGGATTGATCAGTTGATGATATTTGTGTGCCTCCTCTACATCAGTCTACCTTTGGTTACATCGTTTAAATTTGGATTTGGGGTAGTTTTAACGCAATACGAGTGCCAAAGGACTTAATAATTATAGATGTTTTTATTGTGGGGGGGGGGGTACTGAGGTTCAATAAAAAACGCTGCAAATTCTTTCACTGGGGTTTATTATTCAATTGGCTTGCGGTCATGATTTGAATTTCTACTAAGCTTCGGAGTGTGCGTGTTTCACAGGTGATAGAGCGATTATTGAATTTCAGGAGATATGCGTAGAGCACGTAAATCTGTTCTCAACCAAAATACCTATTTGGGTACCTCCTGAAATTCAATAATCGCTCTATCCTGTGAAAACACTCCAAAGCTTAGTAGAAATTCAAATCATGAACGAATTTCGGTAGATCTGTTTATATAAGAAAATTTTCTCTTGGTTAATCATAAATGGACTAGCATGTATGGGAGTTGAGATGTATCTGTAGCTTATACTTATATTTCCTCATTTAGAATTACAGATTTGCTAGTTTATGATCAAATTATGTGAGCCAATTCATGAAATTCAGCCGCAAGAAGTGTTTTCCAATTATTTTTACTATTATTGCTATTTCAAGTTTATTAATTAAATATACGTTTTAAATAGATACTCTTTAGCTTAAGTAACTCCCCCTAACTGCACAGGGCTTGTCTTTGCCTTATGGTCATGGGGTAATTCCAAGAATTATGTATCCTTCTGTCTCCAGTATGTCCATTATTTTGTTTAGAATAAACTTTTTCATTCATTCATTCAAGACCCGCCCCCTTTCACTTTTCTTGTCCAATAGGATTCAAGCTCCCTTCACTTCTGAGACTATATAAGATGAACTCTCTCAACTGCACATTTAGTTATATTTTGTTACTGATGATGACCTAACAGTCGAAATCGATTTAACTTTGTAACTCAGTATTTGGTGGAAATAGACAATTTTTTTCTTTAAATTCTGTTTTAATTTTTTTTTTTTTTCGCTACAACTTGCTTATACAAAAGACCACAAGAACCCTTTACAGTGTTTTGAGCGAAAATTTTCTTTAAAAGCGTTTGCATGGAGGAAAACCATTCAATACACGAAGTAAAAACACAGAACATTAAAACATTAGAAACATGTCCATGGAAACACGTTACCTGTGTGGGTGCGCAGGTGGATTTTAAGCGTGCCCAGTTGAACGGCTCGATAATCGCAGAAAGTGCAGGCGTACGGTAGGGCTTCTCCCCTGCAAAACAACAAACAAAATGAACGTAAACAATGAAAACAAAATTTAAAGAAATCAGATCACATGTAAATCAGGATAAGTTCCGTAAACCAGGGTTACTTTGCACCACCCGATGGTGCTAGCTAAAAAATGAAGCACCGGTGCCATGTAAGCCCCAACTCCCGCCTCATGAAGACTTCCAGAATCTGCTTTTTATCACGAACAAACGAAAAAATTCGGTGAAACATTGTGATAGCGATCAATCGGTGGACACAGGTCAATTGGATAGAACCAGAATGAGCGTCCTATCCTTACTTTTGGGGGTTAATAGATTCTGGTGTGGCAGCGAAGAGCTGGAAAGAGTGGCATCATACAATTACTTTGGCGTTCTCTTTTCCAGATCTGGTGTATTCTACCAGCAAGCCCGGCGTGCAGTTAATAAGGGCACTGCCGCCTATAAAAATATCTGGCCAGTTGTAATCAAGTCCCAATCGGCATCTGTGGAGGCTAAGTTTTTATCAGGGAACAGTCTGTACAGCGCTTTATGGCCCTGAAGTATGGGCTCAATTCATATACAGAAGAGCTGGAGCGAGTGCAGGTCAGAGCTTTTAAGTCTCTCTATATTGCTTTCAACACGCCCGACTACGTGGTGAGGGTAGAATTGGGCCTCAGTCATCTCCACTTCTCAATTGGCAAAGCGATGTACGGTTGGTGGGCAAAGCTATTAGCTATGCCGAAAGAAAGATTGCCAAGAATTTGCTTTGAGAGGCTTGTGGCAATTTCAAGAGATTTTCCTCACCTAAGATTCAATTGGTCCTTGCAGTTGAGGGACTATCTGGCACGAGCTGGCTTGGAGGACCTTTGGAGCTCAAGAGAGTCCCAGGATGTTAAACGGTTGCGTAAAAAGTTCTTGGACACCACAACACATTTGCACCAAGCTGATTTGGAAGAAGATTTCAGAGTCCTCGTACAGCTACTGTTCAGTGGACTCCAGCCGTCGAATGAGTCAGTGCGACGAGTATCTCTCAAAAGACTTTCCTCTTTTTATCAAACGATTGTTGTGCCAAATCAGGTGTGCGAATCCATCCATGATTTTTTTTCTCTGAAGAAAGTCTCTCTACACCAACTCTTGTGAAAAACGTTATGTTTCTCTTAGCATTTTTAAATATTTTTTGGGGAAGGACACAAATTTGAGTTTGAAATCCGACTGAAGTGCAAAGTTTTTTACGGTACAAATAAAGTCATGTCAGAGGTAGCAACGTCATTTACTTCATCCTGTTCATTCTAAACTTACGTACCAAATTATAAAATTACTGCGCCATTTATCATTATCGTCAATCTTATGTATGTAATTTCATTTTTGTTGCCAATAAACGGGATATTTGATTCGATTTGATTTAAAATAGTTTCACACATCATGTTTTACTTGCTTCTTATCAGGAAAAATTTCGTTTAGAGAGCTCAACTCACCTGTATGGATTCGTATGTGGGTTCGTAGGTTGGCCAGTTCCGCGGCTCTGTAATCACACTCGCTGCATTCGTACGGTTTGATGCCTGAAAAACGTTAAAAACATATTGTAAACGGGGAAGTCCTCCATTTTCAGCGTTAAACACTCAAATTTTTAAGAATTTGTTGACGGAATTTTAGTGTATGAGGATTGCTATTAGAAGTTATAATCTGCACGGATTTTCAGTCCTGCAGGATCCACACGGATCTTCAGTCCTGCAGGATTCCCACTTCCAACTCGCAAATTCTGTAGGATCTGCACCTCTAACTTGCCAATCCTGCAGGATCCACATGAATCTCCAGTCCTGCAGGATCCACATGGATCTCCAGTCCTGCAGGGTCTTCACCTCTAACTCGCCAATCCTGCAGGATTCCACATCCACATTAAGTCTTCATTTTCATAGTCCTGCAGAATTTGTTGACTTCACCTCTTCAAAGTCTAACTGCATTCAATCCTGCAGGATCCACACGGGTTTTCAGCCCTGCAGGGTCCATATGAATCTCCAGTCCTGCAGGGTCTTCACTTCTAACTAGCCAATCCTGCAGGATCCACATGAATCTCCAGTCCTGCAGGGTCTTCACCTCTGATTGGCCACTCCTGCAGGATCCACATGGATCTCCAGTCCTGCAGGGTCTTCACCTCTAACTCGCCAATCCTGCAGGATCCACGCGGATTTTCCAGTCCTGCAGGACCCACATGGATCTCCAGTCCTGCAGGATCTTCACCTCCAACTCGCCAATCCTGCAGGATTTCCACCTCCAACTTGGCAATCCTGCAGGATCCACATGGATCTCCAGTCCTGCAGGGTCTTCACCTCTAACTCGCCAATCCTGCAGGATCCACATGGATCTCCAGTCCTGCAGGATCCACATGGATCTCCAGTCCTGCAGGATCTTCACCTCTAACTCGCCAATCCTGCAGGATTCCCACCTCCAACTTGGCAATCCTGCAGGATCCACACGGATTTTCAATCTGACAGGATCCACATGGATCTCCGGTCCGGCAGGATTCCCACCTCCAACTCACAAATTCTGCAGGGTCTTCACCTCTAACTCACCAATCCTGCAGGATCCACATGAATCTCCAGTCCTGCAGGGTCTTCACCTCTAACTCGAAAATCCTGCATGATCCACATGAATCTTTAGTCCTGCAGCGTCTTCACCTCTTACTCCCCAATCCTGCAAAATCCACACGGATTTTCAATTCGGCAGGATCCACATGAATCTCTGGTCCTGCCAGGTCTTCACCTCTAACTCGCCAATCCTGCAGGATCCACAGGATTTTCAGTCCTGCAGGACCCACCATGGATCTCCAATCCTGATAGGATCCACACGGATTTGCCAGCCCTGCAGAATCGTGAATGGATGGAATTCAGATGGACAGGGTCTTTTTATTGATCTACACTCAACTTCAAGGTCCTGCAGGATCCACATGGATCTCCAGTCCTGATAGGATCCGCACGGATTTGCCAGAGGAAGGCAGAATCCGGCAGGAATCCACAGCTTTAATGTAGCTCACAACCCACAAGTTAATACCACCATGCTGTAATTAGATAATGAATGAAAATGGTGGAAAACAGTCCTGGGCATAGCCCTGATTGGGGATAAACTGACAATCTGTTGCTCACATTTTCACAGAATGGCGGAATCCACTCACAAATTCTGCACCGCCCAAGAATTAGCAGGATCCTGCTTTTCTAGGATTCAACATTGGGATTCTTAATCGCTATCATCACTTTGCTTTCCTTGAATGATGGACACAAATTTGAGATGTCCGAGTTTTAATGCACGTGGAGAAGTTTGTCAGACGAAAACCAGATAAAACCCATGGAAATAGTTAAGAACTAACGATTATTTACTTACTACCTCATCTATTGTCCTTCCTATCAGCGAAAGCCAAAGTTCCTGATGTTTATACATCAACTGGAGTTAAATTGGTATCGTATCGAGAAAGAATCACGCGTATCAGATGGGAATTGGCAGACTGACCAACATTGGATACATTTGATCAACATCATATTGAGCCAGGTTCACTAGTGTGGTACATGGATGGGTCTGTGATGAACGGTGCGGCAGGATGGGAGATCAGAGGTCTACGATATGCCCTTTCCCAACTTCAAGGCAACGTAGCCACCATTTATCAGGCAGAAACCTATGCAATTGAATTTTGTGCACAAGAGATCGACAGGAAACGACTCAAAGGTGCAAGAATTTACATATTATCAGACAGCCAGGCAGCATTAAAGGCCATTTCTGCCTTCGCAATAACATCAAAGCTGATCTGGATTTGCCTCAACTCAATCAAGGCTGCAGCCCGCAGCAACAAGTTAACATTGATAAAGAAGGCAACGAAGAAGCTGATCAACTAGCTAAATAGGGATCAAAATCCAGCCCGAATGGACCTGAACCGCATCTAGGGGTTACCAAGAGTTATATAACTCAACAGGTCCAGAAATGGGTGGACAAGACTCGAACAACATATGGGCAAGACACTCCTGAGCGGAGACGAGCCGAGCAGTTTCTTAAAATCTCAAAGAAACGCGTACAGGCCACTGCAAACTTGTGAGACTCCTCACTGGCCACTGTCCTCTAAGGTACCACCTTAACAAAATGGGTATAGCCAGGACAGTAGAATGCCAGCTCTGTTGCGAAGAGGCGGAGATAGCTGAACACATCCTCTGCAATTGTCCTGCTGTTGCATCGATAAGATTCAATCGAATCAAGGAAGAATCGTGCAAATTGGATGAAAATTCTGGCATATTTCGTGCTCCCCAACCCACAGCACCCTCTGAATCGATTCTAACAGGGTGTCCCTATGGACGAAACGTGGTTTCATAGGGACGTCCCTAAAAACAAGTTACCTGTGTGGACTTTCATGTGGGTCTTCAGATGCCGCAACTCCGTCGCTCTGTAATCGCAAGAACTGCACGCGTACGGCTTCTCACCTGTAAAACCAAACTTCGTTTAGTTAAACTCCATTTTCGCCTTTTGAAACTGATGAAACTTAAACGTTCAAAACAAGAAGATTTTCTGAATATCATTAACAGCTGGAATGACCAAGACCAGAGATAATCGCTTTATCAGAATCAACAGAATCAAATTTGAATTGAAAATCAATAATTGAAATTGGCCTGTCTTTCAACTTCTAGTTTGCCCAAACTCTTATTCCATGTTATATTCTTCTACAAAGAAGTTGGACGACCACATCTGCCCGGGGTGTTGGGAAGATAACGAGTTTCTTAATCAATTCGCTACGGATCTATGAGCTTAACCTCAAATATATCCACTCTGCAAATGGACTATGTCAAAAGTCATTTCTTGCAAATTGAGGTTTGAGTTGGTGGAGCTTTTCAGATGCTGCAACTCAGAGCAAGGTGCTTCTGCTGCTGCTATGTCCTGGAATGACACTGACGAGCCAAATCAGGAACGCTGCACATATTGGCAGAATTGGACAAATCCAAGTGGCTTGAGAGTGCCATTCTGCAGTTGCAGAAGGGAAGTACCAACTGGCGATTCTGAGTCATCTACGAAGAGGTTTGCATGTTCAAATATCAGGATCCCTGCTATGGATCTATGAGCTTAACCTAAAATATATCCACTCAGCAAATGGACTATGTCAAAAGTCATTTCTTGCAAATTGAGTTTTGAGTTGGTGGAGCTGCTGCAACTCAGAGCAAGCTGTGCTGCTCTATGTCCTGGAATGACACTGACGAGCCAAATTGACAATTGGCAGAAGTGGTTGGCTTTACCACATTTCAGTTGTTCATAAGTTGCTGTTTGTGGTCACCAGAAATATTTAACCACTCGGTGAGCTGGCAAAAGCTGTAGGTCATGCGTAAGTGTTCTACGCAGGGGACGGCTTCTTGGAGAAAAATCCAAGTGGCTTGAGAGTGCCATTCTGCAGTTGCAGAAGGGAAGCACCAACTGGCGATCCTGAGTCATCTAAGATGAGGGTTGCATGTTCAAATATCAGGATCACTGCTTGGATACGTGTGCTATGGATCTATGAGCTTAACCTCAAATATATCCACTCTGCAAATGGACTATGTCAAAAGTCATTTCTTGCAAATTGAGTTTTGAGTTAGTGGAGCTTTTTACATGCTGCAACTCAGAGCAAGCTGCTTCTGCTGCTGCTATGTCCTGGAATGACACTGACGAGCCAAATCAGGAACGCTGCACATATTGGCAGAAGTGTTGTTGGCTTTACGCACATACCTCACGTCCTATGTTGTTCAAGTGAAGTTGCTGTTTGTGGTCAATTAGGATTGACAATTTGGCGACCTTTCAGCATAAACCAGAAATATTTAACCACTCGGTGAGCTGGCAAAAGCTTCTGCTAGCTGCATGTCCTGGAATGTTCAGCGCAGGGGGTTCTAATCCAGGCACTCTTGGCAGGAGACAAATCCAAGTGGCTTGAGAGTGCCATTCTGCAGTTGCAGAAGGGAAGCACCAACTGGCGATCCTGAGACATCTACGATGAGGGTTGCATGTTCAAATATCAGGATCACTGCTTGGGTACGTGTGCTATGGATCTATGAGCTTAACCTCAAATATATCCACTCTGCAAATGGACTATGTCAAAAGTCATTTCTTGCAAATTGAGTTTTGAGTTGGTGGAGCTTTTCAGATGCTGCAGCTCAGAGACAAGCTCAAGCTGCTTCTGCTGCTGCTATGTCCTGGAATGACACTGACGAGCCACATCAGAAACGCTGCACATATTGGAAAAATTGGACAAATCCAAGTGGCTTGAGAGTGCCATTCTGCAGCTGCAGAAGGGAAGCATTAAATGTCAATTCTGAGTCATCTACGATGAGGGTTGCATGTTCAAATATCAGGATCACTGCTTGGGTACGTGCGCTATGGATCTATGAGCTTAACCTCAAATATATCCACTCTGCAAATGGACTATGTCAAAAGTCATTTCTTGCAAATTGAGTTTTGAGTTACCAGCTTTTCAGATGCTGCAACTCAGAGCAAGCTGCTTCTGCTGCTGCTATGTCCTGGAATGACACTGACGAGCCAAATTCATTGGTTCTAATCCAGGAACACTACACATATTGGCAGAATTGGACAAATCCAAGTGGCTTGAGAGTGCCATTCTGCAGTTGCAGAAGGGAAGTACCAACTGGCGATCCTGAGTCATCTATGATGAGGGTTGCATGTTCAAATTTCATGATTACTGCTTGGGTACGTGTGCTATGAATCTATGAGCTTAACCTCAAATATATCCACTCTGCAAATGGACTATGTCAAAAGTCATTTCTTGCAAATTGAGTTTTGAGTTGGTGGAGCTTTTCAGATGCTGCAACTCAGAGCAAGCTGCTTCTGCTGCTGCTATGTCCTGGAATGACACTGACGAGCCAAATTCATTGGTTCTAATCCAGGAACACTGCACATATTGGCAGAATTGGACAAATCCAAGTGGCTTGAGAGTGCCATTCTGCAGCTGCAGAAGGGAAGCATTAAATGTCAATTCTGAGTCATCTACGATGAGGGTTGCATGTTCAAATATCACAATCTCTGCTATGGATCTATGAACTTAACCTCGGTTTCATCAACTCCACAAATGATCATAGTTAAAAGTCATCTCATGCAGATTGAGTTTTGTGTACTTTTGCTGCTGCATTTCAAATGCTGCAACTCAGAGCTTGTGCTGGTACGCCCTGGATTGACACTAACGAGCCAACTTCAATTGTAATGCAAGAATGCAGCACATTTTGGCAGGAATGTTTTTGGCTTTATGCACATACTTCAAATCCAATGTTATCCCACGTTGCAATTAAAACTGAACTATTTGCGTTGTTTAATTGTCTCTAGTTTTTAATTACCAGCTTTGGCTAGAATCTAGTCCAACTTGACCCGGCTCCTTAGGTCGCTGTTGTCAATCATGTCACCAACCTGTTGGATTGAAAACCTGGAGGTTGGTCTTTTTTTGCCGCTATTGGCACCTTCTTTCGTTAGTATTTACATAATTTCGACAGTGTAGGTAAGTTACAAGCAGGTATGGTTACAGGAAGGCAGAGTTGAAGAACGACCATTGAAATTGGTCTGTATCCTAACTTCTAATTTATTCTGTTGTGATTCTAGTTTGAGTTCGTGTGCAGCATCTTTCGTTACTATTTACATGTGACATGTTACAAGTTACAAGAAGGTATGGTAAGGTTACAGCCAGGCAAGGTTTACAAAAAAAGGATCATTGGAATTTGCCTGCATTCCTATTTCCTTGTCGATCATTAAAGTTCAATATTTTAACAAAAATGAACCAACATTGTTCAAAACGTAAAAGCAGTGTTCACATCCATCCAGGAAGCTATGCAGAAAGTGCATACGAGTAGCTAATTGGTTGGACATCAGCTGGGGAGGGGGGAATATTTTTTATGGAGAAGCACTTTCGAAGAAAACTGTGCGCATCAGGTTTGTCACATATTTTTGGCTCTGCGTCTGCGCAGTTCACTACCGTGCATATGGAATTTGAATTTGTTCCCTCCTGTGTATTCGTAAATCCCAAGGTTGATTTAAAGGGAGTATCCCAGCACACTGTGCTTACATCTTCCCTAACCGCTTGCAAGCAAGGAGGAAAATCCCTGGTGAAATACGTGGGAGACTGTTGCGCCCATAGTCAGGGGCCCCGCACGCACTAAGTCGCGCGAGTACCTGTTTGCATAATGCACTACAGGGTGGAGCGTTCTAGCTTGCCCTACCAACTGAGCGGGCACGCCATTAAAATATAAAA
Organism: Creontiades dilutus; assembly: GCA_031894815.1. Taxonomy (NCBI): domain Eukaryota; kingdom Metazoa; phylum Arthropoda; class Insecta; order Hemiptera; family Miridae; genus Creontiades; species Creontiades dilutus. Next base: position 6,444 of record JAVIWC010001091.1, on the reverse strand, counting down.
ACGAAAAACTAAAAAAAAAAGTGGTGAGGACTCCCAGGTTTACCCGACGCCGGCCCTTGGGATATGGGAAGTTGAGGATGATGGAGGAGGAAGAGAGGGATGAAAGGAAGTGCCCCTATAAAAAGACCACCAGTTCAGGTAAGAGCCCCAGATGATGCAGGTGATACCACGAAGTACTTCCGACGAGATGCCCAGCTCAAGTAACTCCGTGGCACTTTTCCCGCACCATGACTTGGTCGCAGCCATAACCTTGATGTTGTTAGGCGCCACTCCTTTTAGCTCAGATATCGCTTGCCGCAGGTCATTGCTATCATACTTACTTATCTTAGCCCTCCAGGTCTGCTCCATGTCCACGCTGCCACTGACAACCTGGACATCCAAGATTATGGCAGACCCGTCGGGCCTAACGGCAACGATATCTGGCTTCTTGCCCTGGTCACTCGGCATATGATACACTCTCTCTCTCTCAACATCCCAGCCGCTGGATGACAATGCACCTGCTATCTGCTTGGAAACCGCATCATGGCGGAGTATGCAGCCACCATGAGTTCGGGGACACTGCTGCACCACATGATAAAGATTTTCATTTTTACCCCGACAGGCACGGCAAAGGGTATCTACAGTCTCACATGCCGTCACTGTCCTGGGAGATGAATCTACCAGTAGAGTGCCTACCCACCAGCTTTCAGACATGGCCTTCCAGAGTGAGTGGTCAACCACTGCCACCACAAAGCCAACTGCTTTTGGGAGGCAAGCAGGTGATGCTTTGCAGAAGCGGTGCATCTAATCCCGGATGGTTAGGGATTAACTAGTTGCCTGGGCATCTCAACCACCAGAGGCCAGACCGGTCGCAGGTCCGTTACAGAGAATGTGGCTCTGTAACTGCCGCTTTATCCTCAGCTCCAATCATTATGGAGGACTGAGGAAGGGTGCACATGGAACCTGGGAAACGGGAACTGTTCCAGACCACGTTCCAGACAGCTGAAATTCCGGATGGTTATGAACGCCTTCCCAACTTCCACAATCCCCTCCATCCCCTCCTCTACTTTTCAATATCTTCCCCTATCCAAATTCCGGCATTCCGGAAGGATGTGAACCCTTGCTTATGCGATTTTTGATGATTAGGAGTGACTTTCGATTCTCAAATGAAATGGACCCACCACATTCAAAATCTGTGTCAGAAACTAAGAAAATGTGCCTATACCCTCTATAGAATAAAATTTCTATCAGATGAGCTAAAGATCAATATTTATCAGGCGCTGTTTGAGTCAATCTCACAGTATGCAATTGTTATATGGGGGAGCACTTACAAGTACCTCATTGACAAAATTTACAGAATTCAAAAAATGACATTGAAGGTATTGTTCAATAAGCCCAGGCGCCATCCCACTGATAAATTATTTCATGATTTGAATTTGTTAAACGTCCACCAATTGTACACATTAAATATGCTAAAACTAATCCGTAAACACAAAAACATATATTTTGCTGATGTGAGACAGCGGCAATCAAAATCATACAGACTCAAGTTGCCGAGAGTAAAAAATACATTTGCTCAAATGACGACAAAATACAGAGGCATGCAAATAGTCAATAAAGATTTTGAAAAAATTATAAATCTAATGAATATAAATAGTGAGCAATTATTCAAAAAAGAAAGTTATAAACTGATAAGAGCTAACCCTTATGAGTACTAACAAAGCAGTTAAAATAAATAATAATAAAAGGAGTACAATGAGCAGTTATAATTTATAATAATAAATGGCGTGTATACTAAGTAGGTACATCATTTCATGGAATGTTAAATCTAAATTCTAATAATTAATGTGGTGTAAATATAGTGTTATAGATACGTACCTTATAAAAAATTAGATGTAAGAACCAACTCCGGGCTGGGCCACAGTGTTACACTATCCAGCTCGGTCATCAGTTATTATTCAATTGTAGAATGTAACATGTAAAAATGATGTAATTTTAAGTTGCAGCTCTAAGCCAGCAAAAATATGAACGAATGTCCCCAAAGAAAGTGGTACTTTTGCAAGCTAAACCCATCAACCTAGTCCAATTGTCCTGCTCAATCTGCCAAGTGGAGGCTTCAGCAAAAATTGGCATCTGTTTTACAGCGCGTCGATCTTCTAGTGGAACTGCTACAGGCAAAGCAGGAGTATGCTTTTGAGCATCTCTCAGATGGCTGGAAAACATCTGTTTCTAGCTCCTCGCCAAGGTAAATTTGTCAGTACTCAACAATCACTTATGGCCAAGCCTCTACAAGGACATTGCAAATTGTTCCACGTTTGCTGAAGCTATTGAAATTCCTAAAACCTAAAAGCGTCTTATTTGCTCTTCACCAGCTCGCTTGGAATTGATGAACATGCTGAAACTGTTAGCAGCTAACTGCTTCCAAGTCCAGACAGTGTGAGTTTCCTGCTGTTCCAGCAGAAGAACAATGCGTACGGCCGCTCCCCTACGGAACAAAACGAATAGGTTAGCTATTCAACTACAATTAAAACTAATTGATTATATTAAATAATTAAACACTCACAAGAACTTGAATACAGCGTATATAATCATTGTGGAGAGGTGATCAACCCACACAATAGTTTAACCCTTCCGATCCTACTCCAAAATATATACGGGCTCTCTGAATACCCTCGCGGGGCTACGCCCGTATATATACGGGCTCTCTGAATACCCTCGCGGGGCTACGCCCGTATATTTACGTTTTCCCCGTAAGGATCTACAGGGCCGCTATGCCGCTGAGGATCTACTCCCAGAATACATACGTTTTTCCCCATGCCGAAATTTGAGCCAAATTTGACCTTTTTCAAAGATAATTCACAGCGGATAATTTTGAGTTCCATCAAAATTTTGACATGCGTTATTGTTAATTCCGAGAAATTTCACAAGGAGGCTTCGCAGCCGTCAACTTCATATCGAGACCGCCCCCAAAGGGGAACGGTACACCCCCCAACCGTTATTGACTACGCAAACGGTACACCCTACCCAACACACGGACGAATCCCTAGAATCCGACAACCGTGACGAACGGTATGACGAACAACAAAAACTACGAGGGTGGATCAAATATAAACCGGAATTTTTATCTGGAGGCTACGGTAGCAAACTGGAGAGGGTGCGGCTTGGAGAGGAAGTTGGTGGGGGTGTCTGGAGTAGGGATCTTGAGGGGACACACTCTACAGAGCGGTCGCTTGCTTTAGTACGCCATGAGCAAAAGTTTACACCCGTCTGTTGCGCAACGCATTATAATTAAGTTTTTGACAAAAGAAGGCACTAAACCTTCCGAAATTTGTAGAAGGCTCCATGCACAGTTCAGGGCAAGCAACCCTTTCGTAGACGCAGGTGTATGATGACAAACAATTTTTAGGTTGCAGGGAACCAGTGGAAAATGAGCCCCACCAAAGACGGCCACAAACAAGCATCACTGCACACAACATTCGTGCTTTACGGGACCTTATTGAGGAGGATCGGCGCATAACATTGTCTGAGATTGCTTCACACGTTGCAATAAGCTTCGGAAGTGTTCAAGGCATCATCAACGATGAACTCAAATTCAGAAAATTGTCTGCCAGGTCGGCTCCTCAGGCAGGAACAAAAACATTTGCGCAAGGAAGTGTCCCAGAGGCATCTGAGTCGCTACAAGGTGGAAGGAGATGATTTTCTGAATCGCATTGTGACCTCTGATGAAACTTGGGTTCATCATTACACCCCAGAGGAAGGCGGTTTGGTGACGATGCTGCGGTAGAGGAGTTCGTGCGCAACTGGTTGACTATACGTCCTCCTTCATTCTTCAAGGACGGCATCAGAAAGTTGCCAATTCGATGGGAAAAGTGTGTTAAAAATGCAGGAGACTATGTAGAAAAATGAGGTGGTGTTTTTGTATTTTTTTGTTAATTCAATAAAATTGAAAAAAATAATTCCGGTTTATATTTGATCCACCCTCGTATTCAAACGTGGACCTCTATTAATGAAGGAGTCACATAATATATATATATATATATATATATACCGAACACCGTCCTCAATCCTCTACCACCCACCCACCTTACCACTGTTTTTTCACAGCGCGAGCAGCGATCATCCAACCCTACCGATCACAGTCAATCAAAACCATCAAACATACAGTTTACTGGACAGCGGGGCGACAATATCCACAATTAGCACCCAACTAATATACTCAGTATGTGTGCCCCAAAGTTTCCCCGCTGCGAAAATGTCACGCCCTCCCCATCATAATCGGTGATAGTACCAAGATAACAGCCGAACAGAAAACTGAAAATTTTGAAAAATTTTAAATTTCATAAGATGGAGCACGCATATCAGAATGCTTCAACCCGTGTATCGGCTCTAAACCCTTTTAGGAGTTCACTCCAGTATCCACATTCACTACATCACTAGCCATCTTCCGGTTGGTCTCCTAACTCGTTTCACAGAATTCCGCTAGATGTCGACACTTCATGCAATTTTGACTCTGTTTATCGCCGACAAGCCGAATCACGATCGTCATAACATTGTTCATCAGGAAAATACGCGTGTTATTTCTGTTAGGGTGCTAAGTTAGTGAGTTCGTTTGTGCTGCGCTTCGCCGTAAAAAATGTATATTCTTGTTTTTTGATTTTTTTGTTTTAAATGACTCAACGGGTATTTACTGACGATAAACAACATCAAATTCTTTAAAATAGCGACGAGGAGGATGAACGGGACGATAGTTACGAGGTCGCTCAGGATGAAGGAATTTTGTGTACGAGTAGCAGTTGGCAGCAAAATTACACCCTAGTAGATTTTAGCAGCGAAGAAGAGGATTTATCTGTAAATGAAGTTTCCAGCGCAAATTTTTTCTAGTACCTACTTACCTACCTACCGAACAATCCCTGAAAATTTCATCGAAATAGGTCAAGAACTCCCGGAGTTATGCGCTTAACAAGGATTTCACGTTTGCGCTCACGCAGAGGCTACTATTGATCCGGGGGTCATGATACTTATAGGGGACCATCTACACCCCAACCCGCACAATCCCTGCAAATTTCATCGAAATTGGTCTAGAACTCCCGGAGTTATGTGCCCGTAACAAGGATTTGCTGACAGACAGACAGACACACAGACAGACACAGAACTAAAATTGTTCAGAAAGGTCTAAAACGCAAAATGCGAGTGGAATTTTTGATTTTGGAGACAAAAAAATTTTCACATTCCGAAAGTGAAAACAATGCTCCCGCTACCTTGGTAGACTCGGTAGCAATTATTCTAGCTACTGGAAAAGGTCGAATTTCAAATCGTCACTTACCCGAGTGGGTCCACATGTGATTCTTCAGATGTACCAGCTGGGAGGCCCTGTAGTCGCAAATTTCACAGGCGAAAGGCTTCTCACCTAAAACAAACAATCATAACCTTCACATTAAATAACAGTAATAAATTCAATAAAAAACGCTGCAAATTCTTTCACTGGGGTTTATTATTCAATTGGCTTGCGATCATGATTTGAATTTCTACTAAACTTTGGACTGTGCGTGTTTCACAGGTGATAGAGCGATTATTGAATTTCAGGAGATATGCATGGAGCACGTGAATCTGTTCTCGACCAAAACACCTATTTAGGTTGATCAGTTGATCATATTTGTGTGCCTCCTGAAATGCAATAATCGCTCTATGACCTGTGAAACACGCACTCTCCGAAGCTTAGTAGAAATTCAAATCATGAACGCAAGCCAATTAAATAATAAACCCCAGTGAAAGAATTTGCAGCGTTTTTTCCCCACAATACCCCCCCCCCCCCCCCAAAATAAAAACATCTATAATTTATCAAGTCCTTTAGCACTCGTATCGCGTTAAAACTTCCCCAAATCCAAATTTAAACGATGTAGCCAAAGGTAGGCAGATGTAGAGGGGGCACACAAATATATCAACTGATCAATCCAAATAGGTGTTTTGGATGAGAACCGATTTACGTGGTCTTTGCATATCTCCTGAAATTCAATAATCGCTCTATCACCTGTAAAACACGCACACTCCGAAGCTTAGTAGAAATTCAAATCATGAACGCAAGCCAATTGAATAATAAACCCCAGTGAAAGAATACTTATTTACCCCAGTAATAATATTTGATAATAAACCCCAGTAATAATATTGAATAATATTTACCTATATATTATCAGCGTTTCATGCATATCAGAATGCTTCAACCCGTGCATCGGCTACTAACTACGCTACAAGTATTCACATCGGCTATCACTCCAGTATCCACATTCACTACAACTCGACGCTATCGGACGGACATCACTAGGTTACAAACAAACAATAATAAACCAAAAAACGCAAATGTTGACACCATAAATCGGGAATGGTTTGACCTACGGACGTGAGGAAGGGCTCATTCGATTCCTCATGGTATGTTCTTCAAATAGGTAAATATTTAGGCCGATTCAACTT